>JANKOD010000192.1:7883842-7894539 GCA_026284645.1 Erythroxylum acuminatum
TTTTTATTGGAGACATTTTGTACCCAGTCTCATCTTGTCGTTCCGAGATATTTTGTTAAATCTCAGTTGACATCTTAAGTGGATGCTTAGGCAATTTTGTTTGGAATTGCATAAACGGATTACCATTTTGTGTGCATTTCCTTATGACATATTTTGTTTAGGTCATCGAGGTATGGGTATCTTGCATATATATTATCAGTACTCCTATCAGGTCTGATTTTTATATTGTTGAGATACTTGTAACCTCATTTTGGACTTATGATTGAGAGATTGTTAGCTTTACTTTGGCATCATATTATGGCCACATATTGTTATATTAATATAGGGATTTGTTTCTTTTGTTCATTGATGTTGGTTATGCTGTCCAAGTGGGGGAATGATAGAATTTTATCTTAATTGTGGACTAGCATAATAAATATAATTTCGTACAAACCCTGATTAATTAGATGTCAATGGTATTTCTCTCATACGTGTCATTAGTCCTGTGTTTATAGGCCTGCTATGATGGGTAGGCTTGACCCATGTATTGTAATGCACAGGAGGCCCTATTGCTAGCTTAAATACAATTACCCCGTTAAAAACTGTACGGGTTTCCAATCAGGGTTTGGAATAGTAGTAGTTAATCCTCTACATCTCTATCACTCTGCTTCACAGAAAACAACGATGGATTCAATTGTTCCTCAATTTATAGGTATTTATCCATCTAATTATTGAATCTAGTATGTTATAATCCTAGAGTTAATTAATTGTGTTGATTAATTATGAAATTAATCTGCAATTTTCGTGTTAAAATTTCCTTCATAATTGTGTTGTATTTCTCACACAATTTACAAAAGTTTGTGAACCTTAATATACATCATTTGAGAAACATGAGACAAGATATAATATGAACAGAAAAGATAAAGCATATTAAAGATAATGGTTATCTCTAAGTAACAGAAGTTATCACTAGTTAACAGGAAATAAAGTGGTTGTGGTCCGGGAATAATCGTATGTTACCCATATCCCTGGGGAGATTTTGGCAAAAGAAACGCAGATGAACGAAAGGTCCCACTGGAACTGTTTTGCTTGGGACATACTCTTATGTATGTGCTGCCTATGCTTTACTCTTCACTACTTTTTTTTTTTTGGTTGAAAGATGGAAAAACAAAATTACATCATGCAGTCTCTTCACTACTTTCATACATTCACAACTGGTCATTTTTCACTGACATTCACATTGAAATTGGGATCTGATTCTTCCACATTGAGATAGGATCTGCTTCTCTGCTCCTAAACTTCTCAACATATCCCTTTAACAAAAGTGGGTTTGCTAGGCCATGTTGCGCACATTTCACTCAAAGTAAATCCTCCTGACCACACATAAGTTACGCTGTTAGTTGGTGGGGTGCAATCCAGTTGAGGTACTCCTCGAGGGTTCTGAGGTCTGAATCACCGAGTTGATAGGGTAATTTGATAATTTTCATGGTAAAGCTCATTACCAGAGACCATTCCTGTCAAATGATCCAATCTATAATTTTATTCTCATTACAAGGCTTGCCAATTATTTGTCGATTATGTGAAAAACAAGAATGTCAACAAGGAAACCAAGGTCTGCATACAGCAAGGCTCAGAGCACAGACAAGTACAATGTTAGTTGAAAATTATTACTTTATAACAAAAGCAGTACTGGAGTTTGAGCCTCGACCCAAAAAGAATTTTGGAAGCATTTGTAAACAGTGAAGGGCTGAACTTGACCTATCAAAAGGGTACTTATCGCTCTGACCCCTGACACATAGTCACTGACTGGAAGTTTTTGAAGAAGCAACAATCATCAACGAACACGAGGGAAAGAAAAAGTATAATTCAGGAGAAACTGATGCGGTGACAAGTGTGTACTATGCAATTGCTTGGAGGAAAATACGCACGGTCCCATGGTGTAAAAGAATTTCCTCAACCTTGGAGCTTTTGTAATAGCACAGAGCTGCAATCATAGCACCCCATGTTACTCATTTTGCATTGGTCTGGATTAGGACTAACGTCACCTTGGTTCTTGCTGTGGCTAAGCATAAAAGGGGTGGTCGTGGATGCAATGGGAACATATTTGTTTAGAGTACGGATTATGTTAATATTAAAGTAATTCATATTATTCATACTTCCATAACTATAATTATAACAGTAAGATCTAAATTTGTTTGTTAATTAATTTTTTTCTTTATTTACATTTAAAAGTCTAAACACAATTTAATTTTCAGTTTCTCATAAATATATTAAATTTAGATTGAATTTCTTAAATTAAAGTTTAGATTTTAATTTTTAATTTAAATATAAATTTAATTAAATCAAAACTTACAAGTTGGCTTTCATCATATTCTTTCCCCACCCTATAGGTTATACAAGTATACAACTGATCATATTGAATTGGCCACAGTGATTCCCAGTAACTGGATACAAGAAAACATTAAACTTTGACTTGCTAATCTTTCTTGATGGATTTGGCGTGCTGGGTTATTACTTGCACGTCTTAATTCTTTCCAGTGAGGCCAGATCTTGGTTGATCCCATTTCCATTTACCTTTTATTTGGAGCGACTTTCCACTTAACAAACCAGGAAAAGGAAAAAGACAGTCCAGTGACAATGTAAACCTTGATATGATTAGGAAAGAAATGATTGTGTTCTCCATATGAGTCACTGGCAATACCCTACAATTCTGGGAATAATTCCAGATATCATAGTGTAGATGCATGCATAGCTCTTTAATATCTTAAAAGAAAAGGTAATATAATGGAGTTTCTCCCCAAATAAAAAAAAAGTAACCATTATACTTTTTACATATAGCTTCAATTTGCGCTCATCTTGAGTAGCATTTGTGGTCAAGTGCAAGCAACAATAACTTGTTACACTTGAGCATCGAATTTTCTTGCGTGCTTTATCGCCTGTAGACTCGTCCTTCAAGTTAACTAGCATCAGACAATTTTCTTTTCTGTTTTGTTTTGGTATAAATCATAGCTAGCGCGACCAGAAACCTCAAGCAGAGACCAGACCTCCTGATTCGATGCGCTTCTATGTATATGAAGCCTAAAGATGTAGATATCTGAAACTTGGTATCCTTCAATGAATGAAAAGAACAAATCACCGAAGTGCATGCATCACGTAATTATGATATTCATAAGAGCTTCGGTTCCTAGAAAGAAAATAAAGGTCAATATGGCTCGATGCTTACAAATTACCTAACTGTTGTGGATGGCAATCATTTTAGACCACACAAGTACTTTAGCGTAAACTACTATACTAAATGAAGTCAAGCGACAGATTGACCCAAAATGCCACTGAGGAGCTCTTATAAATAAATAAAAAAACTTCTTTGCACAAGCTGGAGAGTCTTTAAAGATTCTGATTCATAACCTCAATTCAAGGATTATTTTGATAACTTCTCAACTAATTAGGTTATCATGTTTCGGAACAATCTTCGGTTAATTTTTTTAGCCCTACCTGGAGTTCTGTCCCTTGGTTGGGTTTTACCATGTACCTCCTCGTGTCTTTTTAAAAATTTCTTAACTTGGGTAAATTGTTTTGGCATTTGAATTAGAAAATCAGGACGGGTTTCGTTCCTAGCATAGCGGAATAATTATGAAACCTTTTTATATTTTGATTTTCTGAAAACCAATATTACTTTAAATTATATAAAATGACTAACACATATATCATAATAAAATATGAATCTTAATTCGTACCTTATTTTAAAGATTGATCAAATTCTTGTCGTATTCTTCGAATTGTTTTTGAAACTAGCTCATCTCAACTATCGTAGCCACAAAAATATCTGGCTTCTATTGGTATCCACAGAACAAGTTGAGAGAACTTTATAACTATTGCAAAGAGGGTTAAACAAAGAGTGTTAGCTCCATTAGAGTTTAAGCTTATTTATAATAGATTTTGAAATTTTAGTAATTTAATTGAAATTAAATTCTAATTTTAATTACCAATTATGCATAAATAAGATCCAATATTTTATATTGATTCTCATTTATTAGATGTCTCATATTTAATAATAAAGTTTCTTAAACTTTTTAATCAAGTCCAACTTCGTTAAAATATCTTTACTCTTTTTAACTCGTACTTTATGTGTGACCCGTTAAGTTTCCAAATATATTAGTAATGGATATAAATTATAACCTAAATCATATTTAGGATTAGATAAATTAAACTCTTTTACTTCATCTTTAATTTTCTAATTAAACAATTTATATCCATATATCAAGATTGACGTCCAACATCATATCATAACCACCCAAATATTTAGGAATATTAAAGTAGTTTTGATTAACCTTTCCCTACATGATTTTTCCGTATAATTCAATCATTTCATTATATAATTTTTTTCAATTAGATAGATAACATGGGCTTAATGTATACTCTATTTTGAGTCCAATCATGTTAGTTGTCCACTGTTAGTTATTGATTTAATTAACGACATTTGTAAATTATTTTCCAAAGCATTATTCTACCTTGACCAAGGATTACCTAAATTAATACTAATCAAGAACAACTTTAATTACTTTAGGGTGATAAATCCAAACTTAATTACTCAACTACCTCTATATAGTTCATGTTATATCTAATAACTACCAATTGAGCTACCTATGATTAAAATAGGTCATAAGTAGCATCAAAACATAACAATCTCTATACAAGATAATTTTGGAGACCTCAATTCAAATAATCACTAATACAATCATCACAATAAGAATTTTAATAGACATATATGTAATATTCTAAATGGATTTCTTATATGGGATCAGTTCAGTGAACTTGTTCTCTGATAAGTATTCACAGATTTGTTTAAGTATCTTCATTCTTTAATCTATGAGACTGACTACTTTCTTTATAAAGAAAAACATAATGTGTGCTAGCCTTTTTACGTTCTATTAATATTTAGTCTTAATAAAATAATGACTAGAAACAATTTAGGGATAATATATAAATGCAATATGAATTTTATAATTATAATCTCATCATAATTTTATTTGCAACATATAATTATCTCATGGACTTTATCATATACATCTAAATATACAACATAAATACTGCCTTTATATTATTTTGTCACTAAACTACAATCAACCAATTGACTATAAGGCATAGACCAACAATCTTCCACTTGCACTAAGTTAATCGTTTAAGTATCTTATACCATATCAACATATGAAGATCATGCTATTGCTGGGACGATGACTTAATAAGAGAATTCTACAAGATTCTATATAGTGAGCACTTGCTTAAATCTCACAATATATATAGGAGGCACTCACCTCATTATTGAATATCCAATCATGAGTGAAATGACAATCAATTTCAATGTATTTTCTACACTCACAAAATAAATGATTAGATTTTATGTACAAGGTTGCTTGATTATCACAAATGATGGACATAATAGATGGTTGTCAAACCTTATGGTGCAACAGTATAGAACGAAGCCAAAATAATCCACTAGTAGCTTTGATCTTGGTCTTATTTGACTTTAGCTAAAGAACATGAAACTATATTATGCTTCTTAAATTTCCAAGAATTTAGGCTATGCCAAAGGAAAACTATATAACTGGTGGTAAAATGTCTAATTGTTAGACATCTTTCCCAATCTAAATCACAACTAGGGGATGTTTTAAGATATTGAATAACTTTATGTGTTGTATTCAAATATGGAACTCGAAGATCTTGTATAAATTAACAAGACCTACACTAGATAAGCGATATCAGGTCTAGAGATTGTCAAAAACCTACCAATAAGATGACAATATTAAATTATATCTAAAATTGAATCAACTACATTTCCTATAAAATTATGTCATGATTTCATGGGAAAACTGATAGGTCAAACGTCTAGAAGCAATGTGTATTTAAAAAGAATGAGGGTATATTTGTGTTAACTGAGTACCATTTCTTCTTTACTATAAGCAATTTTATTAACAAGGAAAACTTCAGGTTACCTAAGTCCTAAATGCAAAAAGCTAGATCAATATGATGTTTAACCTAACGTATTTAAGTTGGATCGTTCTCAATAAGAACCAGATCATCTACTTAAAAAAAAGGCTATATAATAAGTTCCAAATGTATAAGTGAACAATGAAGTTATCTATAATGGATTATCTATAGTCAAGTTATCTTAAGGAATTTCAAAATTTTTGAAACTAACATATAAATGCTTGTTTAAGCCTATAAAGGGACTTGTTTAAGTTGCAAACACAATTGTCACCTAGTTTACTAAAAACTTACGGTACATTCATGTACACTTCCTCGTAGAGATCTCTATGCAAGAAAGAGTTATTAACATTTAATTGGTGGAATTTCCAATTGTGTAGTGTAACAATTGATAATAAAAATTGCAAAGTAGTAAGTTTTGCAACTAGAGAAAAAGTTTCAGATAGTCCTTCCCTTTAACCTGTATAAAATCATTGGCAACTAATCATACCTTAAAGCACCCAATACTATCATTAGACTTATATTTAATTTTGCACATTTATTTTGAATCAGTGGCTCACTTACCTATAGTAAATGTACCAAACTCCACATTTCATTTAAATCAATGCTCAAATTTCTTGATCCATGACTTCTCCATCTAGGATCCTCAATTGCCTAGTAGAAAGATTTGGATTCATCCAAGGAAGTAATAAAGGCTAGAAAAGCTTTATGAGTGTTAGTAAATTTAAAGCAACATAAATTTAGAAAGAGAATAAACCTTACTTGATTTTGTTAATAAAAGAGCCTCTTGAGATGGTGTCAATAAAGATAATAGTTCATTGTTGAAACTAGAAAGCTTTGTGGACACATGTCTAGTTCTCTTTGGATATTGTGATAACATCTTATTAGATTAATGATGTTAGTGTACCTGTTATGGATGAATTTGATGAAAGATGGGGTTAAGAACGTTGTGAGTTTAAAGTTTGGGTATTAGATGCTTCATTTTAAAGGCATTTTAGGCTTAAAGTTTGGGTTTTAGATATGTTACTCTTAGAAAAACGAGTCATAAGACTATCTAATGTTGCTAAACAATCAGATTCAATATTACGATTTTTAGTTGTTTTTCCCCATTTTTATGAACTTAGGCATAATTAGTGAAAAAGAAAACATTCTCGTACATGGGCATGGACATGGAAGTGGAAGGCTAACCATTAGACTGAAAAGGAAAAAACTTGTCTATAAAAATCACATCTCTTGAAACAAATTATTTTTGTCTCTCTAAATCATAAACCTTATAATCTTTCTACCCATAAGGATATGTAAGAAAGGTGCACTTATATGATCTATAGGAGAGTTTTTCTTGTTATTTTTTATGGTTGTGAACATAACTAAAGGAATCAAACACTTTTAAATGATCATAAATGGGTTTATTGTAAAATTAGAATTCCCACGGACTTTTATTATCAATAATTAGGTTTGGCATTAAATTGATAAGATAGATAGCATTTATAATACATTCGTTCAAAATGTGAAAGGTAATAAGCTTGAAAAGGCAAAGACCATGTCATATTAAGAACGTGGCAGTGTTTATGCTCTATCCTTTTAATTTGTTAAAGTGTGGCAACACAAGAAGTTTGATATTCAATCGCATATGTTGCAAAGAAATCTTCTATATTTTTATAGATAAATTTTTATCATTTTTGCTCTTAAATTAACTAATATTTCACTAAGTGACAAAATATAGTCAAATAACTAAAAGTATCTAACTTATTTTCTATAAGGTAAACCTAAGTGCATCTTAAATGAACTTTCACAATAGTTAAGAGAAACTTAGCACCACTACGAGATGAATAAGAGTAAGGACCCAAATGTCAACGTAAGGTAAAACATTCAAAACTTTTTTATTATTAATTGAGAAAGGTGATCGAAACTGTTTGGCCATATAACAAAAGTATCACAAACTTTATGAAAATTACAAGAAGGCATAATATGATCATATAACACTCCCACACAATATTCCCTTATTTCCTTTTAATTGATAGACACAATCTTATGGTTTACTCATTCCAATTATTGTCCTTAAACATAGGTCGTAAAAATATAAAAAAATTAAAAAAAAGAGGATTATTAAGTAGTTTAGGTATGTTATGGATTATCTCTTGAAATAATGTTACACTTAAAATCAAGAATGTGAAAATATTTTTCACTTGAACTTTTTAGTGCAACATGGGCAGTACTAAAATGTGTTATTTTAATGGTAAAGCATCGAGTCTTTTAATAGGTGGATAGAAAAAAAAACCCTTTTAATGTTATCTAGATTTTGTATTCCCAATCATATGTCAAAAGCTCCATTACCTATTGTTTAAGGATCATCCAATAATGTATTCTTACCTACAAATTTTCTAGATTTTTACTACCATGTTTCTAATTTATTGCTAAACCAAAAAGAGTTAAAAGTTTCAACAATTAATCTGTAGCCAATCCAAGCGATTGATGCATATTGTTAGAATCATGGTTAATAGATTTGATCTCATTAATGTTATCAACACTAAATGGTTGTTGGTTAGTTGTTGCCATCTTACCTTAGCTTTGTTTATGTCTAAAAGTACCTTGTCTCTTTTCATCATTACCTCTATTATATCTAAAATGTAATGACCTAATTTTTTGTTAATTACTTATAATGGACCAATAAGAAGAAAAGCTTATAAAAGTATAAGTTAAGCTTAAGTTCATTTCTCTCTTAAACTCTTTTTCCTATAAGTTACTATTCACTCCTAACTTCTGGCACTCATAGCTTCATCGTCTGACCACCATTTTTTACTATCTAGGACTCTACGGAAAGGTATCGATATGCTCTATGAAATCCCTAAACTTATTTCATCAAAAACGTCCCAAATTTTGGGGAATCACAACTGAAAATTTCTATTCATTTAGGTAAGTCATCGATCTCCTAGTTTTAGTCATTTTTAGGTGAAACTAACACCACTATCTTGCCTAATAGCCCTAAAAACATAGTAAAGGAGGGAAACTTGACACCAATTAACCCATTTTACTATGAACATAAATGGGTTATCTTTGAGCTTTAATCCTTCGATTCTCGCAAATTGGGAGGAGTTTCGACACAAGACTAGTTCCATTAGATTCTTGGAGGTGAACTCGTCATTTCTGGGTGGGTGGTGAAGATCACCTCGTCTTTGATGGTAGCACATGTACCCCACACTCCGATGATAGTGGTGATTTTTCAACCAGCCCAAAAATGGCTAGAAATAATTTTAAAAATTCTCAAATATTATGTGGATCAATTTTTGTAAAAGCAACATATTGAAATTATTCATAGTTTGTGAGATAAAATTTTGAAAATGGTTATGTTCTTATAGAAATGCATGAAATTGGTTAAATTGAGTCATTGATTAGAATTGAGACTATCTAGATGTATTAAGTATAAATGAGGGTGTTTAGTTTAGAAATTGGTATACCTAAATTATGAATTAGATTTATTATGAATTTTGCGATGTATATGTGGACTCAATTAGACATGAACCTGTAGTTTGGAGGACCAAATTGAGCTGTGTGTATTGGTGGATATATAAGTTTATTTTCATTGCAAGAATGAACCTTCTTTTAGAAGGTGGATGTCCGTTTCATAGGAAAACTTTGGCGATTTTTTAGTAGGCTCCTCGTAAAAACATGACATCGTTGTTTTTAAATAGAAAATAGTATTCCTTAATTGTGAGTCATGGTCTTATTCTCGAGGTATCTAAAATTGGTTTAGGCTTTAAATCTTAATAATCATTCCTATTTTTCTTTCTATAGATCAATTAGGAACATAATCTTTCACTTTGAGATGTTAAGTTCGATGTGAGGGAGCGTATTCTACCTGTGAGTTAATATTTATGGTTATGAGCATGCATTAGAATTCATTTTCATATTCATCATGGAAATCACCATCATTATCATAAGCACGCATGATACTTATATATATGGATTGACACAAGTATCCATATTTTTGTTGTGTAATGTTATCAATGTTATGGATTCCATTCCGTACCGGCCGGTACGTTCCGTTCCGACCGTTTACCGGAACCGGTACGGCCACATATGTACCGGGGATAAATTCCGACCGGTACCGGCCTTTTTCGGTCGGTACCTGAAATTTCGGGACCAATCCGCAAAAAAGAAAAAGGGGCGAGGACCATTTTGCAAAAACTGAAAATTAAACCCTAAAAAATCTAATCCCCCTCCCCGACTTCGGCCTCTCCCTCTCAGCTCTCACATTTCTCTTCGTCTTCTCTCCCTCTCACATCGCCGCCGCTCCCTCGCCGACTGTCTCCCTCGCCGTCGCCGCTCATCACCCTCGCCGACTGCCTCGCCTCCTCTTCTTCTCTGTATTGGTCCTCTTGGAGTCGTGGAGTCCTCTTCTTCAACGCCCGAAGCCGTCGCCGCCTGCTCAGGTCCACCCTCCGGCGTCCACCGCACACCCTTGCGTCGCCGTCTTCAACGCCCGAAGCCGTCACCGCACGCCCCACCGTCGCCGCCTGCTGAGGACCCGACATCGACCCAGATCCCAGATTGTAAATGACCGATTGTTGTGTTTAATTTTTCTTGGCATTTGGACATTATTTGCTTGTGTTTTTGTGTTGGTTGGTGGATGATGTTGGATTTGTGGTGAAAAATTGGTGTTGTTGTGTTGGATTTGGGGATATTTTTGAAGTTGATTTTGGTTGAAGTGAAGTTGAGGGAACGTTGAAGTTGATTCG
>JANKOD010000192.1:7913476-7928512 GCA_026284645.1 Erythroxylum acuminatum
GTAAAGTCTTGGTGAGCTTTATCAGCGATGGAAAGGGAGGATTGTCCCCAGAAGATGGCCTTTTCATTGTTTGTGATCAACTTAAACGTCAGAAGCTACTGCAAGGTATCTTCGTTTGGTCTGCTGATGACTCTAAGCCGTATATGGTTTTCGCTACGAAAAGCAAGCACAAGCACTCCTAACACACTAGGCCCTTGCTACGTTCAAGGCAATGCTTGTATCGAATAGCACTCATTACCGCTAACATGCAGTGTAAAACTCCATGTATGTGAAGTGCGTTTCAGAGCCATTTGCTGCTTTTCTAAAGCAATAATTTACAATGTTCGCTCTAAAATAGAGTAACTTTTTGGTGCTTTTGTATGGTAGAAGAAGGTGACCGTTCAATGAAATAGTCGGTCGTATTGGTGATTCAACTGGTGATCTAACTCTTCAATATATATCAGTAAATGAAATTAGTATAGCGTTTAGAACCTATGATATAATCAAATTTATTGACAAAAAGTTGTATGAATAATCGAATTCTTCAGTCAAATATGTGATAGCTACAAGATTCTAGGAAACTCTCAGAAGATATACACATTTCCATGTAGCAGTTAATTTCGAGCTTGGAGATTTCTGAAAGATTTGTTAACTGATTTTGAGAATTGGTTATGAGAAACTCAAGATCTCCCTTGGAATAGAAGTTCAATTGCAACTATGAACAAGTTGAAATTCTTTCTTGGTTTGGGTTATAATTATACTTAATTGTGTAGTAATAAACAATAATAACTATCTTGTTTGTCTCCAAACACATCATAAGAACTGAGAACTCTCCCATGATAAATACTTCCTAAGCTAGTTAATGCTTGTAAATTGTCCCATAATTATGATGATCATCAATTTGCTTGTACTAAGAAAATTTTCAATTATAAGTTATGCTACAAACAAAAAAAATGTGCAATTACAAATGTCAATCTTTATTAATTTTAACATCAACTATTCCGAAAACATGTAGTACCTATTATTTTTATCAAAGGCTAGTTCAGCACATAGTAAATCAAAAAGCTAAAACTTGGAGCTATATAGATAGAAATAAAAAGGGAATAGAGTAGTGTTTATATGAATTCAACTTATATTTGCAAATAATATTGTTGTGAGGGCCTGCTTCAAAACATCAGTTCAGAAATACGCAATTGTCAACATGGAGAATAAAATTGGTACATTAATTTATTGGGCAGAGCCATAACATGTCTGACTAGACCTTGACGTTGTTTAAGATGAGAACAAGCATATATAACTAAGAAATTCGGAGGAATTAAAGAAAAAAAAATCAGATGTATGTCGACCTGACGATTATAACTAGAGCATCCGATTAGATAAGGTTTAGGTACAGACTTCTAATCCTCCAAGTTAATTAAATAAAGTTTCATTTTTATGCACTAAGGTACTGAATGTTCCCTCTGAATTTGACAGCTAAAGAATAGCCAGCTGTGAAATGTCATCAATTGCATGGATGATTCCATTCAAGGAGGCAAGCGCATTTGCCCCATTGAAATATGAAAAACTTCCAAGTTGTACCCACCGAAAAGATGATTACTTTTTATTTAAGAATATGTTTTTTAGTAAAATTACTCTATCATTGATGTAATTTGGCTGTGCTAGAGTTGTATAACAATGTAAGGAGAAAATGGATAAGGACAAGCATTTGGTGAGGATGGTCTCTTTTGAGTAATCTTTTTTATTTAAAAAAAAAACAGACTACCAAAACTACTTAAACTAAACATTTTGGGATTGTGTGTTTTTCATTGTTTTGATGCAAATAAGAACATGTGATATATAAACAAAAAAATGATATTGAGATCTATACTAAATTACTGACAGCCTATTTGGTCGAACAGCTAAAATAGATAAAGAATATAATAGTTATTCTTAAGAATAGAAAAGATGAGGAATAGAATATAATAGGTATTACTTTGTTTGGTTTATTACTAAAGAATTTATGTATCAGTGTTTGGTTTGAAAATATAAATTTAGAATAAAAAAGAAATAACTAATAAAAAGACCAAAATATCCTTATCTTTATTATTATTATTATTATTAAATTCCTTATTATTATTAATTTTCTTCTTATTATTATTAATTTTATTATTCTTATCAATTTTATTATTATTATTATTATTAATTTTCTACTTACTATTATTCTTATTCTTATTAATTTTATTGTTTTAATTAATTAATTAATTATATTTATATTATTATTATTATTTAATTCCTTATTGTTATTAATTTTCTTCTTCTTCTTCTTAATATTAATATTAATATTATTAGTATGCTTATTATGCTTATTAATTTATTATTATTATTATTAATTTTATTCTTCTTCTTATTATTATTATTAAGAAGGATAAAAAAGTCTTCAACAAATAACTCTATTCTTGGAATAGTTAAAGACACCTTTTGATGATCTTTAACTATTCTTAAAAGTTGAGAAATACCTAATCTTAGGATTAGATATTCTTATATTTTTGTCTAACCAAACAAAGGATTATTTAAACTTTAAGAATATATCAGGAGTAGAATTCCTATTCCTGTGAACCAAACATGCCCTCGTAGTAGTTTGACTTTTAATTGCTACATAACTTTTAAACTCAAGAATTAATCTTTTGAAATCGAAGTAAAATAAATTTTCTGGTTTTTTTGAAGCATTTTAATTGGGTAAGTCATATACGAAAAAAATGAATATTCTTGCCAACAAATGAATTCAACAATTTGATTTTAACGCCACGTGATTAAGAAAGAGAGGGAAAGAAAAAACTAGGAACTAGGAAGTACCCTCTTCATAGACCAATTATTAGATTCTTATGAATTGCTTCCAATTTCTTAATTTCCTCACTCACCAATAGCAGCTAGCATGCCTATGTCAATAACAACAAGAAGCTGGAATTACACGACGAACTGGTTTTGTTTTTCCTTTTCGTGGAGAGTAACAGATAAGGGTTTCAGAACGAAAGTTTCCTGTACATATATATTATATCAGCTTACAATTTATGTCACCTGCTAGTAATAATTCATTCTGGTAACCGATAGAATAATAAATAACTCATTAAAGCAAGTACCTCCTGAAGTAATAAAATACATTTATGTCACTTGAGGTTTGGGAAGTAACCTCATGTGCCACTTTAAATTAACCAGCAGACCTTGAAACATCCTATGCACAAGCACTTCAAATTTTAGCCATGAACAGTAGTCTTAAGGTAGCCATTGTCTTTGTCACTCTATCAACCTTCACATTATGGGAGTCCAGCACAGCTACCCATTTGTTTATAAACAACAAAGAAACTAGCAAAAATGGCTGGGTCGTAATTAGATGTTTTCGTGCATTTATGTTCCCGGGAACTGAAACTACTATTGTTCCTGCGGGTAACAAATCTTCAGTCCTTCTGCCCATTGGTGGAACATGTACTGGGGCGTATGGGGGACATAGAGGTGATGGTCAACAAGGTTATTACTCACGTTTTCGACTATACTATCTCTATAATTCAAAGAAGGACCTCTACAACGTATCCACTAACTACAATGTATTAGTCAACAACACCGACTTCTTCAGATGGAATGAAACTAAGCACCAATGGGACGTAATCACCCCAAAAAGGTTATGGTTTCCTTTTGAGTAATACGCGCTATGTTCAATGTTTTATCTGTGGAAGATACTGATGAATGTATTAAGTACATAAAGGACATGGAAATTATAAAATACCAAAGAAATAAAACCTTGGCTGTACATATTTTGTTAAACTACATCTACGTTAGATGGCATTATAATAGGATAAGTTAATGTTTAAAAATTTGTTATTTCTAACACTACACATAAAGTGTTTGATGGATCTCTCTCTCTCTCTCTGTTTATAACTAGTTTTATGAGAAAATTGATTAGCACCTACCAAAATAGCCATTAAAATCAAGTCTATCTTTTGGGATACCAAATTTTCAGAAAAAGTGTAGTCAACTTCGGTTCTCTTCAGCCTCTGAAATATAGAATATCAACTAAGGACAAGGGCAATCATCTATGAGCATGAAGAACAAATTTTCAGGAAGCCTTCTTTTTAATCTCACACAGACAAGTGCGTTTCAATCTATATCTTAAGTTTCTTAGGGCTCTACTGGGTGGACTTTTTTTAAGTGAACAAATTAATGTAGTAGTCATTCTTCGTTTACCTTCTTCCTAAGTGCTAGAAAGGTTTCAGCTGTTTGATGGCAATGGCATGAATAACCAACCAAAGTTATCGAAATATACTTGTACATTCTAGAGTTGTAATAATCTAACAACTTCCAACATTTGAAATAATACATGAAAAGCTCGACTGGTTTCAAATCGATAGGTACATATATAGTAGGCGTGCAGTGACGCGTAGCTGCAAAAGTCTTCGTTGGTGGTCCATCCACAGAGCTTAACTTGTCATGAATTCGTTCTCTTTCGGTGCAAAAATCTCTTGGAATATCATTTCAGGAAAAGCTATGATGGTGCTCCATGACTAGAAACCTAACCAACTAGAACAAGAGTAAACCAAAGTTGACCTCGTTGGAGTATATATAATGATTTTCACGTTAGTTCTAAATGATCTCGTCAAATAAGAGGTTGATTATTTGGGTGGTGATCATTCAAGTTGATATGAAAAATACTTGCATGAAAACGACATGAAAACGACCCTAATGCTCCTCTTTTATGTGCCTTGTCTCAAAAGGGTGGTCGCCTCCTATATCCTTATCATTACTTTTCACCTTTGCTCCGGTTTTTTTTTTTTTTTGAAAAATGAAATTTTTTTAACGATAATTTCTGTGTTGCTAGTTTGTATATGAGCACTATAGCTAAATATACAAAAGGGGAGCTACATTATGGCGAATAATTCAAAATCAGCATATTAGAAAGTTAAAATTTTCATCTAGGTAGCATGACAGGAGTAAGATTATGCCACAAATTTTTAGCAAAAAGTGCTACTATGATCCAGTTAACAATTTTGTCAGCTAGCTGATACTTTCCTTCTTCTGAGTTGGTAAATTTTCGGTTGTTTCTCTCCTTTTAAAGTATATAGATGGCAGTGGTGAAAGCTACTTTATAGATTATAGCATTGAACATTCTTTGCTTAGAGCTTCGAATGACCTAGTTTAAATTTTGTTCCCAATCATATATATAGTTGTTACTTGGAATTATATGCAAGATCCTGCTCCATACTACTTTAGAGAATGCAAAAGGGAAGAAAAGATGGTCTTTATCTTCCACTTCCATCTTACAAAGTACATAGGTGGAGTCCACATTTTCGTGTCATTGGCTCTTAGTCTTGAGTCTGTTTTTAATAGCTAGCCAAGTGATCAAGGAGGCTTAAGGATTCAAGGAGTGGCTTTAAAAAAGGTTATACCAAGGGGCTTCAGTTGAGTAATGGGTAAAAAGCAGATGATAGGTTTTGTTAGGGAACTTACCACTTGGTTTGAGAGTTCAGGTGGTTACATCTTCATTCTCCATATCATTAGGTTGAGGGAAAAGATTCATAAGAGAACCAAATCCTCTGAAATTCCCACTCCATGCAACATTCCTGATCATAGTGGAAACTTTAAGACTCAAAGGAATTCTATTCCTTAAATGAAGAATCATCAAATTGTGGATGAGAGGGCTAGAGTCTAGCCAATTATCAAGCCAAAACCAAGTTGTTTCACCATTGCCAATTCTATGTTTAATACAGGGATATATAAAGCTTCTCGGTCTCCTTATTTGATTAAAAACCTAAGAGAACTCCCTCGAACAAGTAGCCTACTAGAAATTGGTGTTTTTGAGGTGATATTTATGGATTTATTGGATCTATAGTGCCTGTTGATATGTATAGAGCCTTCAAATACTTTTGTGCATTAGAACCTTTTACATGATTGTAATGGAAATGATCCAAGCCCTCTAAATTACATTAGGGCAGTAACCTCATTCCATTTAATCTTTGCATTTTTAACATTCTCTATCCTGCCTGATAATATAAATGCTTTCATAATTCTGTCTATCTCTTTAGTAACCTTCCTAGGTAGTGCAGTATGGACTAGCCAATGTAGATGCAAGTTGCTTAACACTGAAATAATAAGAGTAAGTCTAGCAGCATAAGATAGAAATCTATTCTGCCAAGCGTTGACTTTGGATTTAATCCTTTCGATGAGAGGCAAACAATCATGATATTTCGGCTTGGAAGATGTGATTGATACACCTAAGTAGCAAAAAGGTGTTGAATGAACATTTAAATGCGCAACTCTGCCTACTTCAACTATATTACTTACATCTGCTAATATGTAGAGTCTACTCTTCTCAACGTTGAGCTTCAGATATGAACACTTCACAAATATGTTTAGGACATTCATCAAGAGATTGATAGAGTAAGGATCCATCCCACAAAGAAGCATGAGATCATCAGCATATGTTAGATGAGTAAGGTTGATAACGCTACATTTGTAGTGAAATTGGAATGTCCTATTGCTTGAAATCAACTTGCTTATCAGCTTTAACAAGCCTTCCATTACAAGAGTAAATAAATAAGGAGATAGGGGATCCCCATGTCTAATCTTACTAGAAGTTAAACTAGTAAGATAAGAGGCTTAAAATTTAAAAAGTTCAACTGATATATTAAATTGTTATAAGACCGACTAAAGGTTAAATAAGATTAAAGAATTTGAAATATGATTGAAAGAGATTGTTTTTATTTATCAAAAAGTTTGAAGTTTAATTAAAAAAGAAATTGTTAAATGAAAATTAAATGATTTATTTTAGTTTATAAGAACTCGTTAATTCACAAAAACTGACTGATTGAGTTTTTTAATCATTGGTTAGAATAGTGTGATCTTTGTGCAAATGGAAGTAGCAGATGACCGATGTTTAAGGAATAAATCTAAGACTTCAACCAGTTAACCATCAGAGTAATTGGTAATGTTGAATAGTTGCAAATGTAACCTTGATACTTCAATTTTCATAAAGTTATGTTAAGCAATTTGGTTAAATATCATTTATATTTACACAGATGTGTGTTTAATTTTTTTGTTAAAACAACTATATATATGATTTTCACAACGAGATTAATTTGTTCAAATTCTTTATTTGTCAAAATAAATAATTTAAATTTCGGAGTATAGTGCAAACTTTTTCATTTACTTATATACTTAATTTCAACCAACATATGAGAAAATAACTTTTGATTTTACAATTAATTTTGAATGAACCTTAATATAGAAACTATGAGAAATAATTAAAATTCTTTATCGTCATCTTTTCTAGAATTTATTAAATAATAATATGACTAGAAATTTTTTATGTTAAGAATTATTTTTATAAGAAGAAAAATTGTGAACTAATACTAATTTGTTTAATATTAAAAATTTTATGTTTTTATCTTCAAATTTTCATTTTCATTTTTTATTTTCTAATTTTTAAAGAATGCATTTAGGTGGATAAAAACAAAAAGGTTATAGAAACCTTGTAACTCTTATCTCTCTCATCATTTTAAGCAAATCACAAGATAATTTAGAGATCACTGTAAAAAGACAGATAATTGCCAATTAGAGAGTACCTCGCTTCTAAAGCCTTCTTGTAACACATATCATAAGCTTTAGTATGTGTCTTGGATCGAACATGAAAGGGATATAAACCAAGAAATGCATAAAATACTTGATTTCAGTTGTATAACTTCAAACAAGCTTTCCTAGGTTAAAACGAGTGCAAGTCATCCGCCATCTTTATAAGATCTGCTCACCAGGATGCGTTAAGGCCTTTCTGTATACGTGAACCTCTAAATGGGTTAGAGTATCCTGACGTTCACGATTTGCTACTGCAGCTACAAGAGACCTTAACCTTTTATATATAGCATCCATATAAAGCTTCCCCATCACAGGCCCGATATAGGTTCGGTCCACACTGATTGGGGTCTATTTTTCTCTTAGATTTTGGCCCATCAATCTAGATCATTTATTGGGTCACTTTATTATCTTTATCTGGATCAAATTTACATAACTTAACAGATAAGTTATTAAAAACTAAGAAAATGCTGTTAATTTTTATCCACTAAATAGGAAATTTTCTAACATTGTCCCCCTTAGACAATAATTAATTGTCTTATTGATTCAAGTGTTAAAAACATTTTGAAAATTTGGTTAAGTTACGCTACAGTATGGTTAACCAAGTTTAAAAACAAAAACATTTGATCCAAAGATAACGAAAGTCCATAATTCCGTTCCACAAGGCTTTCGATACCGAAAGATGTCAAACACATGTGTCATGTGTGACACATGTCCAATATAATTACGAATATCTAATAGCTTACTAACATGAATGAGAAAATAGAGTGTGACGATGATATTCGTATGACCTAATATGTATCATTTTAAGTTTGTAGGTCTCAATTTCGCTAAACCTTATGCTAAAATGTATATGCTAAATTGCAGCAGAGAAATCTTGTTTTCTTTCACTGAATGCAAAACTGCTAAGAGAAAACCTTTATGCTCTTTCACTTAATGCTAAACTACATTATAGAACCTTTATGGGATTGAATACTTATATCTCCCTATGTACTGTTAAAATCCATAGATATACATATTAAATTGTATGTGTCCTAATGACATAGGCCTAAGGTTAATCTGTATATATGCTCAATGACCTTTAACATGCTTAAGATTGAAATGAATATTAAGAATTTCACATGTATTATGACTATGTATAATAACACATAGTACTAAGGATAAACGATAATCATCTTTATTGATGAACCACTATACTGTCATGATACATCAAAATGTATAATCTTACAAGGAGCAAACATAACAATCTCTAACTAACAGTGTCTAAAAACTTCATTACACCTATACTATATACATGTTTTAAAACACATATAGACGAAGTCTTTTAATTAAAAGATCGGTTAACATTTCCTCAGTCCTCAAATGCTCCATCTTAATGTCACCTTTCTGTATTAACTTCTTTATGGTCAAGTATTTGACCTCCAAATGCTTAGATCCCGTAATGTTCTTATTGTTATTATTAAACAATACAACAATACGATTATCACGATACAACTGAATGAGTTTAGCCACTGAATCAACTACAAACAACTCAGAAATCAAGTTTTTGAACCAAATCATATGTGAAGCAGCCCCATAGTATGCTACAAACTCTGCATGCATGGTTGAGGAAGTCACTCGTGCCTACATGACACTCTTCCACGTTATTGTACCATCTGCTAACTTAAAAAGTAACCTAAAGTGGACTTGTGGTCATCCAAACACATAGCAATATCAAAATCTGTATATCCTATGAGGTTTCGATTGTTGACCTTTCTGTATGTCAACATATAATTCTTGGTTTCCTTTAAATGTCTCAACACTTGTTCAACTGCATTCCAGTGGTCTATCCCTGGGTTAGCTTAATAGCAACCCAGTAGTCCAATAGCAAATGTAATGTTAGGTCTAGTGCATGCCTAGGCATACATTAGGCTACCAACAACATTCCTAATGGTCTCTCTCTTACTTCATTATTTGAAAACTGTGCCAAAGATACTCTCACAGATTGGTGCTACAACAATTTTACAGTCAACCGTATTAAACCTTTGTAACACATACTCAATGTATGCACTATGTGAGAGGCCTAATGAGTGTTCAGATCTGTTTCGATGAATCTGCATTCCTAGGACAAAAGATGCTTCACTAAGGTCTTTAAAGTCAAAATGTTTGGCCAAAAGTTGCCTATGATGAAGTCATTTTATGCAAGCAAGATATCATCCACATACAATACTAGGAAGATAATCTTGCTCCCCTGAACTTATAGTACAAGCATCGCTCAACTTTATTTTCCATGAAGCTGAAAGAGGTCAAAACCTCATCAAATATAAGGTATCACTTTCGGGAGGTTTGATGTATATTGATTTGCTTAGTGTACAAACTATGTCAATTTTATCTGGATTTTAAATTCCTTCAGGTTGTACCATATAGACCTTTTCATAAATGTCTTTATTCTAGAAAGCTGTTTTAACAGCTATCTGATGTAACTTTATATCATAATGAACTATAATTACCACAATCACTTGAAATGTATCCTTCGAGGATACGGGAGAGAAGGTAACATTAAAGTCAAAACCTACTCTTTGAGTGAACCTTTTGGCAACTAAGTGAGCCTTAAACCGCTTAACTTTATCCTGAAATCCTTTTTGGTCTTTCAAACTCATTTACAACTGATGGGTTTCCAACGTTGAGGTAAATCAACCAGTAACCATACCTCATTATGCTTTATGGATTGCATCTCATCATTCGTTGCATCCCACCACAAATCTGTATGGTGACTAAAAACAGTTTCTGTAAAAGTGACTGGATCCATAATATGTCCAATATTATAGTCTTGTCCATCCAATTAGGCTACGTAATCTGATGGAATAGCAGGTCGTCTCACTCTAGTGGATCTACACAACTGCATTAGTTCTTATACCTTAGGAACCTCTGAATGTTTGGGTATGGGTTTCTGTTCCCGTACAGGAATGGTACTAAGACCTAAATCCACTAGACTTAACTATATGAGTGGCAGATACGATATAGTTGAAGTATCATTTTTTGCTATCATCGGAAGGGTTAAAAGACCCACCCTTATCATAGACGTCGTATACTAGAAACTTTGTTGTTTGTTTTTACACTATTCCGGTCCCTTCTTCTCTACAGTAAAATTTGTAGCCTTTAGAGTGGCCAGGATATCCAACTAAACAGCAATGAATATAATGAGCTTGTAATTTGCTTTCATAAAGATTATATAAATGCACCTCAATAGAGTAACCTCATACACATGTGTGCAAGGATGAGTTTTCACCCTTTCCAGATAATTAGGTAGGTTAGTCCTATTCTGCATTGACTTCTTCATATCCTTTAGGATGTGTTTATATCTTTCGGCAACACACCATTTTGCTTAGGACTATCTGGCGTAGTGAACTGAGTCACTATTTCAACTGATTCCTTATATTTGGCAAACGGACCTTTTCATGTACTGAAGCACCATGTTTGCCAGAATACTCTCCTCCACGGTTAGATCTGACTATCTTGATTGATTTTCCCAATTAGTTCTCAACTTCAGTCTTAAAGATCTTGAACTCATTAAGAATTTCATACTTTCCTTAATCAAGAACATATTAACTGTAACAGGAATAATCATCAACAAATATTAGAACATATCTTGAATTGCACAATATAACTTTATAAGGTCTACTTATATCTGTATGTATCAGACCCAACAAGCTAGAATCATGAGTTGACCCCTTTTTCCTTATTTTAGTCAACTTATCCCTGTAATAGTCAACATATATTTCCAGATCATCAAAATATAGAACTGGAAGAATGTTTACCTTAATCAATCTCTTAACCTTAGCTTTGGAAATGTGGCTTAAACTTTTATGCCATAATATTATGACTTATCCTTCCTCAGGGTTCTCCTTTTCATGACTTGTTTGGTAAGGTACAAAGAAGCATATATCTAATTCAAGGCAAGATATATTCTATATAAACCATATGATAAGAAAGTTGTACCATTATGTTTTGTATTAAATAACAATTGTATAATAGAAGCATTAAATACAAAAACTATAACTTTCTTTGTCCACAATTGATACAAAGATCAAAAATAAAATGTGTCTTATAAAACCAAAATGAACCTTGCAATAATGTTCAAAACATATAATCCCTATAGATATTACATCTGCTTCTTCATTGTTGACATCCATTAGTTTTCTTGTCCTCTTTAGTTGGCTTTATTCTGGATATGAACCCCTGCAACGTGAAAGCAACTCAATTAGGTGCTCCACCATCTAACCACCAAAAGTTTGATGTGGCTATAACATAATTGGATTTATGAATTGATAAGCTAAGGAGTTACCTGACGGTTTCTATCTTTCCTTCTAGGCCTTATACTGCTGGCTTCTTTATGTCCGCAGGACCTTTACTAGCACTGGATTGACTAGCATCAGTATGTGAAGAAGATTTAGACTTTCTACCTTTGAACTTAGCGGGCTTCACCTTTGCCTTCCCTTTAGTTGCTTCGAGGGCTATAGAAGCAGCAATCTTAAGTTTCTCCTCCTTAACAGCACAATGGGCAATCAAACAATTGAAGTAATATGTCGTTACTAGATCACTAAACTTTGGAGGGAGTGTGCTTGGAATCTAGTAAACTATACCATCAGGAAGAGGAATATTTAGTATCTTCAGTATATTATATAGATGACTTGATATGTACTCAATCACTCCCCCTTCTCCAGTATACCTCACGAAGAATAATTCTTTCATCAAGACACTTATCTTAGCATTAGATGAGACCGTGTAGCTCTGGGAGACATTATAAAAAAAAAAACTCCCTTGTTATATCTGTATCCAAAAGTCCACTTAGTGGATGGTCAGTTATGGATCTCTTAATGATCATGCAACACATTTTATTCGACCGATCCTAGGCTATATAGGCTGCTTTATAAGCTCTCAAGCTTTTGGGTGAATGGAGATAGCCTATCCGTACGTACGGCCATATCAATCCCTCTCATCTCCATTGAATTGAATACATCCTCTATCCACTTCTTCGAATTGAAACCAGTAAGAGTTTCAATAGTGACACTGTGATTGTTGACCAAAAAGGTGACTACAAAAGGACAACACAAAGATCAGCACAAATGTAGGATAACAACGATACTTAAAGCCATTAAATAATGTATGTACCGAGAATCTAGTCACGCATATTATAAAACACCTGTGGGTTAAATACATAATATATACAACTAGATCTCCATATAAAAGAGATTAGAGTACACGCTATCAACTATCATAACACTACCACATGTCGGCCAATAGATCATTCAAGCAATGACTTTCCTCCATCTAATGCCTTTATACACATCTCAAAATTTTATGTAAGGCCAACACCTAGGGACAGAATAACTAAACATGAGACTAGAGACATCCCTTAACTTGTAAGCCAAACAATTCAAAATACTGACTTGGTGACTATATTTTTATCAGTACCCAAAAAGCCCACAAATACAAGGATACATCTTTATGTTATCCTCACATTCTGTATGGGGATACCGTATGTAATAAAATATCATCAATAAATGCAAAATCCGAATGCACAATTTAATTATCACATACTTGTGCTGAAAACATCATAAATGAACTTGATTTGAGCCTTTTATGACGAAAAATCTCAATCTGAGTGACTATCATACTATTTTAAATAGTGAACATAAGACCTGAGACACGAAAACTTCAAGCATCCCTCATGTGAAGTCTGGAGCATGCAAATTCACTCAAAAACGATTTCAAAACGCCTCATTTTCTTTCTCTGGAGTTTAATTTATTACTCATGTAATAAATCCAAAAAAATTTGAAAACTCACTTTATTAATTCCCCTGACTAGAAACTGATCAAAAATGACTCGGGGTATGTTTACGGGAATTTTAAAACTTTTGAGTTTTTATGTCCGTATTGTTGCGTCAGGTGACAATGTTGGTCGTTGACATCACCAAAGACGTCAACATGTGCGTGTGCACGAAATCGTGCGCAATCCACGTTTCTCATCTGACGAGCATAGAATGCGTTTAGCATGTGACACACACACGCCCATCAACGTTGGTGCGTGTGCCACACATACTAGACACTCATCCGGTCAATCTTGGGTCACGTGTCTAGCGTGTGTAACACACCTGCCATCCACAACCTTCAGTGCCTGCTGTTGTGCATTGTCAAGCATGTGCACCGCACACGCTCGACGGTGCTTCTCTCCCATGCCGAAAAAATGTGATTTTTGACAAGTTTTGAGTCCAATTTTAGTGCTCCTTGGCTTGCTTTCGAATTGTTTTTCAAGGCTAAACAAATGTACACCACTTTCAAGCAATAATAAGCAAGAAAAAAAACCAAAAATGAAACTTTATTTTCTGAAAACCTTACGGAGAAAAAACAAAAAAGTCTTTGTTTTTAACCACCCAATCACGTAACCTCTCTAATACCACATGTAATGCGTATCATAAGCCTTAGTACGCGTCCTGAATCGAACATCAAAGGGAAATAAACGAAGAAATGCAAAAAATACCTAATTTTGGTTTCATTACTTCAAACGAATTTTTTTAGGCCAAAATGAGCACTAATCCACTGCCACCTTCACGGGATCTGCTCACCAGGACGCATTAAGGTCTTTTTGTAGTTTTCTATATACATGAACCTCTGAATAGATCAGAGTATCCTCACGTTCACGATTTGCTACAACAGCTACAAGATACCTTAACCTTTTATATATATCATTCATATTGGGTTTCCCCATCACAAGCCTGATATGGGTCCGATCTATGCTAATTAGTGTTTATTTTCTCTTGAACTCCGGCCCATCAATCTTGATTATTTGTTAGGTCACTTTATTATCTTTATCTGGATCAAATTTACGTAACTTAACCGATAAGTTATTAAAAATTAAGAAAGTACAATTAATTGTTGTCCACTAAATGAAAAAATTATAACACTTTCATGACAATTACTTTATCAAAATGGCTCCTAGAATATATATGATCAGTTGAAATTTTAGAATGTGCATAATGCTTGTGTATTTTGGTTTCACGCTGCTTCACAAAGTGTTGTACTTTTCTTTTTGGATCAAAGTGTCTTCGTGTTATCTTATCAGAAAAAGTATGGTAGTTAAATCTCCTTTAGCCTCAAATAAGTTTGGCCTCCCAACAACCAAGTAATAGAAACCCTTTTAAGTATTCGATCCAACCCATTAAACGATCCAGCCCTTTCCAAGTTTTATTTATGACATTAAAACATGTTATCTTTGTTCACATAAAAACATATTGATTTGAGAATGACATTTCACTAGCATGGGCGGAGCCACAATGGGGGCACTTGCCCCCACTGCTTCTAAACATTTTTAATTTAAAATTATTATTTTAAATTTTAATTTCATAAAAATTTAAATTTTTGCCCCAATTAAATTAATGGTGACAAAAAATAATAATAATTATAGTTATATTAAGACATCAAATA
>JANKOD010000192.1:7967469-7979171 GCA_026284645.1 Erythroxylum acuminatum
TAGGGTCCTGTCTTTTCGCTTCCGCACTTTGCTTCGCTTTGCGCTTTTTGTTTTCCGGTTGGGGTCCGGCTTCGAGATCGGGTCCCAACATATTGTCTGGCATCAACTCCTTGAACTCTTGTAGTAGGGGTCGCATTATCTCCGGGTACTCCTCCACTTGAAACTCTGCCTCACTTGTCAACACCTATTTGACCACTAACTTATGTACTTGTCGTGTTTCCTTAATCTCTACTTTAAACCTCTTGGTTATAGATAAGAAAGCATTACCCTCAAAGGTTGAAGTCTTGGTTTTAAGTGGTAGGAGCGTGTACTTGATCCCATCCTTCTCCAATTGATATTGGTTGCTCCTTCCCAAATGCTGAGCATCCACATCAAACTGCCACAGTCTCCCAAACAACAATTGACATACATCCATATCAACAACATCACAATATACTTCATTTTTACACCTACCAATGGAGAATGGAACTCTACACCTCTCTGTGACTTCTATCTTGTCTACTACCGTTTTAATCCACCCCAAGGTATAAGGATTAGGATGCTTTTCCACTGGGAATACTAACCTCTTCACTTCCCCCTTTCCAATAATGTTCTTGCAGCTTCCACTATCAATGATAACTCCAAATACCCTGTTACGAATGGTACATCTCGTTTGGAATAGTTGATTCCTTTGGTTTCGATCTTCCTACTTAGGTACTAATATCAGTTTGCTCACCACATACGTCAAACCCTCGTCAACTTCATACTCATCATCCTCATTTCCATCTGCTTCGCAAGCGATTCCCTCGTCATCTTTGTCCCTCTCTACAAAGTTAACCGTCTTCCTCAAAGGACACTCATTAGATATGTGCCCAAGTTGACTATGCTTGAAGCACTTCCCTATAGCTGGTTTAGCATAGGGGTTCTCAGATCTCTTCATTTCCTTATCTCGGGTCTCAACCATATGTTTTTTTCCCATAACTTTATCCTCCACACGTCGCATCTCATGACTATGGGAAGTATGCTCCTGCACAGCTTTGTATTTATCAGTAGATGCTAGAGTCCTATGGCTCTCTACATTCCTTCTACTACGCTCCTGCTGCATTATCTCCGTCTTTAAGGCCATGTTCTTTGCTTCTGATAGTGTGCGGATAACCTATACTCCGATTATGTCCCGAAGTGCTGGTCTTAACCCTTCCAAATATCGAGCAACCTACTATCCTTCAGATTCTAGAAGGTTGTTTCTCTCCGCCAACCTCATGAACTTTGCGGTATACTTATGCACTACCTGTCATCCTTGACTGCACCGTTGATATTGCTGGAATAGAATCTGCTCGCAATCCAGTGGTAAGAATTCCTGCTTCAACAGAAACTTCATTCTATACCATGTACGCAGCGGTCCCTTTCCTTCGCACTCCCTCTGTGACTGAATCCTTTCCCACCATGCCGAAGCTCCCCCCTTCAGTCTACAAGCCACAATCGAACTCTTTTCTCTGGTGCAATCTCCAGATATTCAAAGAATCTGTCAATTTCTTCAAGGTAGTCTAAAAAATCTTCAATACCCAGACTACCATTAAAATAGGGAATATCCACCTTCAGTCTATAATCCACCGCGTCTCTATCTTCAAATCCATCATAGGCGTCTCTCCTCCTACGTCCATCGTGTTGTTAAAAACGCCCAAGTCTATTCGGCTCATAGTAATCTTCTTCCTCCGAATCCTCCTCATAGATTGGTTATCTCCTCGCAGGCACAATTCTACCTATAGGTTCACCACGAGCCATCTCCACCCCTGGTCTTCTACAGTTATCCTGTCTCCTATGTGTATCAATTCCTAAAACATCCAGATGTTCCACAATCTCTTTAAGACGTTCCTCGAAACGCCGGAATCTGTGTCCTATTTGCTACTCCAAACGTTGCAACACTTCGTCTCCTAAAAAAGGAGCCCTAAAGTCTTGAATACCGTCACGAAGACCATTGCTATCGCTCCCAGTCGACATCCTTTCTCTGACACTACCTGACGCAGCGTATAGCGTTCAATTTTTCAAAGGTTGTACGAAATCCTTTAAAGAACCAAAGAAAATTCAATAGAAATTTGAAATAATATTTTTCAAACTGACAAAAGTTGTCACCAAGTGACTACAAACGATAATATAAACTCTAAAAGATAAAAACCTAAAGATAAAATAGTATTTTACTAATAAAACAATTAAAACTACTAAAACATCACTATAACTCCATTTCATTTTGACAATGTAAATAATACACTCACAATTCACGAGAGACAAAAAAGAAATATGACCAAATTGTAAGGCAATTCATCAGAAAGTTTAGACTAGTAATCCGAATTTTTTCTTTAAAAAAAGAATCTTTATGCGCATCAGTCAAACACATGTTTCTTGCGGCTTCACGACATTGAAATGAATTTAAAGCTTCAAGCCGATTTCATATAAAGGCTAAACATATAGTTTTAGGATGACTATGAAGACTTGATGACCAGTAATGATACAAGTATGATAGATTATTGTAGAGTACAGGTTGAATGTCGATTCAACTTTCTTATTAAGAAACATGTTACATCATATTAATGTTATTTTAGGGGTTAACCAAATAATAAATTTACCGTGAATGAAATATCAATTGTTGATTAGAATCAACAGTTTCATATAAATATAACCAGGAAAGTTTTCCCTTGCAATTTAAATTTTGATCGTGCTATAATTAGTTCATCAAGTTAAATGCGTAACTTTCTTCTCAAGGCACTAATAGTTTCCAATTAAAGTTAACGGATTTCTCTTCTTGCATTACAGACGTGACCCATTATCCAAGACATGGTGTTTGGCAGTTTCTTAAAGTCCAAGAAATCGAGTACAGATCTTCTGTCTAATATTATGGTGTCTTATTATGTCTAATAAATCTTAACCATTTATTTATGTGAGGTCTGCATGAAACCTGCGTGGTCCCGCAAAATAAATGGTTAAAATTTCATGAGACAGAATAAGACAGAGTAAAACTGGACAGAAGATCTGGTTTCCAAAAAAACAACGCATATGTGATCGGCCCCAAATCCTCTCGATCTTGGAGTCCAAGTCTTTGTCACTCCTCGTCTCATAATCAATAATTCAAGGAACATATGATTTTAAATGGTAAAGGATTTTATCTAATTAATAATAAGAATTTTGTTTTAGATTAATTTTGATCTCAATGTGTGGACCATATTCATTTGATGAAAAAAAGAAAAGAAAAGAAGAAGACACCTATTCCGTTGAGACTTGAGCCTCTTGTGATGGAGTCCAAATTTTCTGTCCAATATTATGGTGTCTTATTGTGTTCAATAAATTTCAACCATTTATTTATGTGGGGTTCGCATGAAGTTCGCGTGGGTCCCGTAAAATAAATGACTGAGATTTCACGAGACAAAATAAGACAGAATAAAGCTGGACAGAGGATCTGATTTCTTTGTGATGGCAGGCGAGATCTTATTATTGACTACCAATCAAATATCACGATAAAGAGGACTCTCATTTTATCCAACCCATTTGTGTCTTAAAACAAAATGACTTACTACTAAATCTAAACTTTCCCATTGACATATTTGTTAACCCGTAATGAACCTACTATACCTAATAGATAAAGCTAACCTTATCTTATTTTGAAATTTTATAATATATGTTAAACGATCCTCTTTTATCTAATTCTTGCCTAACAAATTACACATACCCACAATCAGATGAACTTCTAACCTGGATTCTTAGGTGCTTAAATTAGTTATGAAAATGGATGATCTTAACTTATATATTCGTAAACTACATGGAGCCAAATTAGAAATTAGTTGGACACTCCACACGTACATACCCCAAATGCTAGACTCCACTATACAAGACAAGAACCTCCGAGCTAACGCCAATCTCATCGCCTTTCCCATTTATCGTCCTTTACTTGATCAATGAACTAGTGGTTGTGACTACTATCTCCGAAACCCTAAGTTATCATGGCACAAACTTGCATGTCTAATAGTATCATCAAGGACACTCGCGTACCCAATCGACGAGCCTATGTGAACCTCAACAAGTGGCCGGAATACTACTACAGCGGGGAGTTCCCCAGGTCGACAACCGGGTACTGCGGTGGTCAGGGACATCCCAGGGTGGTCGACAGCGTCTCTTGCCGGCAGCTATACTTGAGAAGCTACACGTTTACGAAGAAGGAAAGTGTTGGACTAAAGACCAAGAAGTGCTTTGGAAGAGTTAGAGCAAGTGTAGTGAGAGGAATGATGACGGCTACAAGAATAAAGAGCAGTAACACTAGTTCTGAGCAAGAGGAAACCACAAATCAAGCTACTAACAAAATCAAACGTTTGAGGAGGGCTAAAGAGTTGTCATGTGCTGCCTTACTGTCTCTGTTCCGAAGATTCATGTCCTGTACTACCAAGATTGATGTGGATGGATGAAGATAATCATGGGATTGATCTAAGTTACAAGGTTTTATGTTCTTGCTCATGTTGTTTATTTCCCTTTTTTAGTACTTCGTTCTCATGTTACGCATTTTTCATTCTGTGCTGGTTATCAAACTGCGACTGTGATTATGGGTATGCCAATACTTAATAGTTGTTCCTGGTTTCGGTTTGAAATATGTGCATGTTGAAGTGTTCCATCCTCGATCAATTTGTTCCTTGTTGGTGTCTCTGAACCTTCAACACGTGGTGAAATATAAGTTTGCATGCGTTGACTTTTCTTGTTTCATTTTTAGCGGGAATTCCAATTTATATAAGGTGTGTTACTAACACTTTGACCGGTTTTATACTACCTTACGTGTAAACACTAACAAGTAAAAATATATTAGTCTGTGTAGGTTGTAAATTAAACGCTAAAAATTCCCCATGCTTGAAAGTGACGAATTAGGGGCATTGCTCTATTGGCAATTAAGATCATCTTAGAAAATGAATTTGATTTGTTTTTGTGCAATTACCAACGGATAAAACTCCTTTCTTATGTGATTGTTACCTGGTATGAATGTAAAGCTTACATATTACAGACCATCTTTGTATAACATACATGGTCCCTCTTATTACCAAAAGCATTAATAGTTGCCAAGTTACGTGGTAATTAAAGAAAAATACAAGTTCAAATGTTAATCTGGAAGATTAAGTTCAACTATGAAAGAACTTCGTCGAAAGGGAGTAAAATTTTAGATTGACTGCAACCTCAAATCTTGGATTAAGTATAATCAGTTTATGTTGGTATAATCGCCTGAGGATTAGTCTAATGTAATCGTGATTAACATGATTCTTTTTTGTTTTTATGTGTTTACGTAATCAATGCAACTGATCATTTTATAATAAGGCCATCTTAGACATCCACAACTTTTATAAATGTTGGGACCATTTTTTGGTATTGAGTTCCAAACGATATATGGTTATCTAATGAATGATGATTGATAAAATTAAGAAGGGAGTTATGTTTTCGTATTACTTTAATTGAAGCAAAGACATTAGGTAAACCATTTAAAAATATTGTTAAATAATGCAAATATATTAGTCAATTTATGTTGGTTAGCCAATCCCTATATGGGAAGTGGCACGCTTGCGAATGTGATCACTAGAAGCCTAAAACTAATAGCTAATCGCCATCAACAATCTCCATAGACAAGCGTAGATAGATTCAGTCACTTGTGATTGTAATGTGGTGTACTGCTGTTATAACGTTAGTAAGCACCGGTTCGTTGGGATGAAATATTAGGTCAACCGTGCAGGAGGCTTCTGTTATACAATTGGAAGAAGAGAACCATCATCTCTTCTGCCGACTTATCGCAGCTTCGTGAATGATTTGGACAAAGACTTGCATAGAATCAACTGACTGATCCCACCTTACCTGACGTACATGCGCACGTTATATTAGTTTTAGTGCAATTTAATTTTGCTACATGTTAATTTTAATTGCCTTATTTTTTGTATCATAAATCATTTATCTAAGTTGGAAATAATTAATTTATATCAAATTAGTTTTAATTTCTAGAGAAGAATTTAATTTTAAACATTAATTTTATGGTTTTCAGAAAATTCAAGATTAGTTAAAAATTAAAAAAATTGGAAGTTAGATTTCAAAAACTATGGAAATGAGACTGCATTACAATTTGAGTAAATATTGAAATATAAAAAAATTAAAAGCCAATAATTATTAGGAGAAAAAAAAAAAGAATGAACACATTACATAAGTTATAAATGATTGGTATAGAAAGAAGTCCAAATTTTTTTTTTGTATTTTTATTGCATCGAAATTATTATACAAAAGAAGGTATTAATTATACATTATTTTAGTTATACATATACCTAAATGCAAGCTATTGTTACACAAGACATTCTGTAACATTATGCTATGAGTACATATGTAAACATCTCCTCTCGTGTTCAAAGTGTGGTAAAGAGCTGGACATTTTGATTTTACAAATAAGTTCCTGGAACCACTAAGATGGATGTGATTTTGTGAATATATCTACAATATGATCAATGAGAGACAATTGCTTGTTTCTCACTGCACCATGAAATAAGAAATGTGCCAAGAAAGAAACAATGACCAATAATGGAGTGGGGATCAATTGGATCTCCATCGTAATCAGCGCAAAAGTATGCTCTTAATTCTAGTATAGTAGAAAGACAAAAGTGAATACCATGAAAAAGAGTATCTCTAATATGTCAAAAGATATGAAGGACAATAAAAAAGTGAGTAGTGTGAGGTACTTACATGAATTAGCTGACAATGTGAATAATATGAGCAATATTGGGATGAAAGAGTGTGATGTATATAATATTGCAACTAATTAAGGATAAAGAGTACCATCGATGACAAAAGTCTCATCAATAGCAGCAAGACGAACATTGGGTTCAAGTGGAGTGCTAGTAATCTTAATGTCAATAATACCAGCACGAGAGAAGAATTTGATGGCATATTTTTCTTGTGACAGATAATAATTACGTTCATCATAAGAGACTTCAAAACTAAAAAATAACTTAGATTACCTAAATTGTTCATCTTAAATTATTAACATAAAAAATTAAGGTTGTAATATCCTAAATGTCATTGCAAATAATTAAAATATCATCAACATAAGGAGAAGAAGAGTGTACCTTAATTAGTTTTACGAATGAATAAGTACACGATCATCGGAATTAGACTAAGAACCAAGGATAGCAATAGTGGAGGCTTTGTGAAGACAAGAAACCTTATTAGGTGGAAGATCATAACTAAGTGAGGTTACATGTACATTTTTTATGTAAAATTACAATTCAGCATGGCACTTTCGGTATCCATTTAAAATAAGTGTTAATACTTGTTAGTAACACCTGCAATAAGATTGTGGATTAAGGTCAAATGAGCTACCAAAACAAACATCTTCTCATAGCCAATATTGTACTCTTGGGTTAATTCTTTAGCAACTAGTCAGGCTTTATATTGTTCTATTTCATCAACTTGATTCTTAATTTTATCGACTCATTTGCAATAAACAATACAATTTTCTGAAGATAAATAAATCATATCCCAAGTATTAGTGTTAGTAAGTGAATGTAATTTTTACTACCATTACTTTCTACCACAGAAGGTCAAAGCTTACCTTAACATAGGCGTGCGATTCATATAGAAAAATAATAATGTAGCAAATATGAAAATATTGAAGTCAAATAGAAAGATGATTACTTGATTGATCCATCTAGGAACTTATTGAGGAGTAGGAAGTTATGATGATGGAGAAGGATAATTTAGAGGAGGTATTGGATCTACAGTTAGTGAAGAGGTAGTCAGACCAAGAATATTTCATATTAAGTTGCTAAAAATGTTAGAAAGTAATCCTACAAGAGAAATGTCAGGAAATAAGATTGTGGTGGGATCAAAGAAAGGGTTCTTTAACTTAGATTTTTAAAATAGATAAAAACTTTTTGTGTTTATAAAAGGTTAAACATTGTGAGAAACAAAGTTTTGGGAGGAGGGATCCCAATACTTGTACCCTTTGTACTATATCTCGTATCTTAGGAAGCAACATAATCATACTCGTAGTAGCTTAGTGTACCATATGGTTAAAGAAGAACAAAATAAACATTACTAAAGACTTTGAGAGTTTGGTAGTTAATAGCAAAATTAAGGAGAGATGTTACCTATAACTGAAGTAGGAATATAATTAATAGTACAGATAACCATAAAAGGTAACTTCTCTCGAAAAGGTTTTTAGGTAAGAGGAAGAGAGGAGAAAAAGTCGAAAAGTATCAAGGATGTATTTATTTTTACTCATCTATAATTATGTCGAGAAGTACTTAGACTAGATTTTTGAATAATAGCTCCTTACTGGTTAAGAAATTAGATAAAAGATTTATATTTATATTCCATAACAGTGCATAAGATTTTAATTATATAAGAAAATTTGAGTCTAAATCATGGTTATAAAATGAGAATAGATGGAATAATTTAGACCTATAATGTAGGGGATAAATCTGTATATATCTACAAAATTCATTAGCAACGATCATATATTATCACAAACCACGTAATAGTAACATGAAGTGAAGGACCTTAAATATCATAATAAATTAAATCAAAGGGAGCTAAAAATAAAAAATCATTACTGAAAAAGATAAATTATGACTTTGAAAAGTTGGCATGAAATACAATAAAAAATTTTAAACTTGACTTGACGAAAAAAAAAACCACTAAAAATTAATAATCTAATTCTAAAATTGACAAGTTGACCAAGATGACATTGTCATATATAAGATTTAACATTAAGAATAAGTCTTCCTTTAAGAAAGCTACATATATCTTCAACCTACAAATCATAGTTAAATCCATTCAAAATGACAATAATTATTTAAGGAATGTAATGAAGTTTAAAAGTATTGATAGTGCATATAAAAGAAAAACCATTAACAATAAGTCCTGAAAAAAATACATAAAATAGGGAAACATTTATGTAAAATTGTAATTCGACCAATTCGACAAAAGAATATCTGAATCGGTCAGTTAAAATCTAGTCAACTGACTTAAAAAATTGGTGTAAACCGAATCAACAAAAAGTGCAAAGGTGGGGGATGCCACAACATCTAACATGGTAAAGATAGGATTTAGTACTGACATAGGAGATGATATGATAGTCTAACATAGAGGATGATATGACAAAATGGAGATGATGTGATAGTCTGACATAAAGGATGACATGGAAAAAAGGGACCATTTTAGGCTATCATAGCAGTTATGGGACCATTTTATTATGAAGTAAAAGGGATCATTTTAGGCTAACATTAAACTAATTTTTTCATATCAATCAATATTAATCATTTATGAAATATAAGAATACAAAACAAGAAATACTTGAATTAAAATAAAGTTTAAGTTTAGAATAAAACCTTACAAGGTTCCAACTAGAGTTTTGAATCCCTTTGAATTAGAATATTTAGATTTAGCCATTTATAGCTTTAGTTCCAACACCAAAAATAGAAGAAACAATAAAATATTAAGAGAAAAAACAAAGAAATCGAAAGAGAATGATGGAGAAGTTGTATGTCATATTTTCCTCCCTTTTCCTACTCAAAACCTAACTTCCCTCTATCTTGCAGATATCCATTTCTCAATAAATCTAAATCCCTACATAATAGAGATGGAAATAAGTTCCCCAGTTGAATTGAAACTCTTGCGTAAATCTGGAGTTAGGCGTGATCTCGCCATATACACTGCAACAATCTGCCAACTTTTTTTCCAAAATTCATGATTTTAACAAATAATGCTCCAATTGGATGCAATCTCCACTTCTCGTCTCTTAAAACAAAATGAATATTAATTGTACTAATTAAGCACCCAAATTAATCCAAAAAAAGAGATAGGTCCACTTAACATAACCAAATAACATCTTATTAGTATCATCTCCCAACTGGATAGTCCTAAAGTTGCTTGACATGTATGACACAAACTAATCCTTGTTTGGTGTCATATAATGTGAGCATCATGTATCCAGAATCCATAAGTCCTAAAATTGATTGGTTAAAAAGTAAAGCATATCTCTATTATTGCAATTCGAGTCCCCTCTGTATATTATATTAGTGGATCTTAAAGAATCATCAATTTTCCTTTTTACTCTCTCCTCCTTATTTTGATAGTCTCTCTTGAGATGTCTTTTTTTTAATATAAATCAGAAAGATCTTGAGATGTCTAATTTACTTACACGTATGACACCGAACTAGGTTTCCACCTTAGATTTACACATTAATTCCTTAGATTTACATATTAATTTAAAAAATCCATCATTAATATACTTCTTCCCATGATCTTAATTTCCCTTCATATGCAACACTTCAACTTAAGAGCTTTCACTGGTGAAGGGTCTTTGTTAATTATGAGTTAATGATGTAGTGGTGATATCTTTCATACCAACTCTCCATACCTAATGTGAGCATGGTTACTAGTCGTTTATAAGATAGAGGTAAAGAATAAAGTGGAATCATTGCTTGATCCTTATCCAAAATAGTCACCTCAAACCTCAGCAAGTCATAATATATTTGGTTGAACACATTGATATACTATTCTATATTTGATCCCTCTTGCATCTTTAACATGTATGGCCTCTACTTCTAGTATAACTTGTTTTTAATATATTCCAATATATATCAACTCCCTAAATCTGTTCATATCTCCACAGGAGATACAATATCTATGATATAATAAATGACTTTGTCTGCTAGACATAATCAAATGGTCATAAATGCTCATGCATACAACTCCCCGTAATCAAGCTCATCCATGTCTTCTAATTTATTCTTCAGTAAGCCATTCAACAAGCCTTATTGTGCCAACAATCAACCAATATTTATTTTTATAGCTTGAAGTTTCTAATTTTATTGAACTTTCACATTTTAAACCTTATAACTCCTCCTAATCAAGCTCATTTATGCCTTCTGACTTATCTTCACTAACCCTTTCAGTAAGCCTTGTTGTACTAATAAATCCTTCGTTGTTCATTGCCATCATCCAAAGTTTTCAATTCTATTAAACTTTCTCAGTCCAGATCATATAATTGAATTCATTATCATATTAGCGATGCCTTGATACCACTTATTGAGAAATAAGATGTATATAATAAGAACATATTTGTATGAAAGAAAGAAGCAATAAGAAATGACAAGAAGAATTTTATCAAGGTTTGGTTAATTAGAAGAGCTTATATCCTTGGGAGTTCAAAGAGGTTATTTTCTATTAATTGATCAAAAATCTACACGTAGTTAAAATTACATATTTCATTTACATAAATTAGGTTTACAAAATTATGGTTAATTGTAAACTATAACTAGAACAGTTAACCATAACTTAACCCTTTATCAAACTTAACTCAACTTAACCATAATTCTAATAAGTCCTGGAATTATCTTACAGTTTGTGTTCCATCAAAAACACATTTTAGAAAAAGGTTGCCTATCGACATGATATATGTGTCCCAAGCCATAGTTCTCACTATTTCTCCTTTTACATGGAGCCTAGCCACACTCATGTCCTAGGCTATTTTCACCGAAAGACTTTTAAGAAAATACTCACATTCTTTTTGAAATACTATAAGATTGTGTCTATATATGTAACATCCCATCACCGATGGGAAGGGTAAACTAGTAATTTGGAAGGGTTATGAGTGCTTAGAATTGTTTTGATATGTTCATGCTTACACATACTTGTGAATAGTGAATTTGCACATGAAAATG
>JANKOD010000192.1:7984980-7995714 GCA_026284645.1 Erythroxylum acuminatum
GATTTTGTTTGTAAGTTTGTAACAATGATACTTCAGTATGGTTTGGATTTTTAGCGAGTTTGTGTTAAGTACTATGTAATTTAATGTATGTTTGCCGGGATTATTTACTGGAAGCTTTCGTATGCTTTGGTTTGTTATACTATTTTGTGTGGCATTCATACATCCTTCCAGGGGGTATGTGGGTGCTACAGGCGACACTTAGCATAGTGGAGCCTCTTGGTCGATGCCAGGATACCAAGATAGAGTAGAGGGGGATTTTGCAACTTCATGTCCGTGGCCTCTGTAATGGTGGATTCTAAGGTAGTAGCACCTTTAGACCGTAGAAAATGGCTTTTTATCAAGTTTATCTGCATCCCAGAAACAAGTTTGAATACATAGAGAGCATGCATAAAAGTTTGTATAGACTCTAAATCAGCTTTGCAAAAAAAAAACAGGTCATCTGTTAAGCACAGGTTAATGAGGCCAGGTTTCTTGTACTTTGTGTGGTGTTTGAAGTTAGGGTAAGAAAGAGTCTCCTTCCTTATAATAGCACTTAGAATCTCTATAGCTAGGATAAATATGTATGGGGAAATGGGGTCACCCTGCCTAATACCTTTTATGGCTTTAAAATAATGGTGGGAAAATAGGGTCACCCTGCCTAATACCTTTTGTGGCTATGAAATAATGGAAAGGGGATCCATTAATCAAGACTGAAAAGGAAGTTGAGGTAATGCAATCCATGACCCATTTAGTAAATTGTTCTGGAAATCCAAACACCTCCAACATAGATCGCAAGAATTGCCAGCTGATATTGTCAAAAGCCTTTTATGGAAATCAATTTTCATGGTACAATTCGGGGGTCTATTAGAGGTAGAGTATCCTTTCAAAAGCTCTTGTACAATAAGAATGTTGTCTCCAATATATCGATCAGACAAGAAGGCACTTTGGTATCACTAATCAAAGGAGCCAAAACTTTCTTCAATCTAGCTGCTAGTATCTTAGAGATCACTTTATAAAGGAAATTTGTGCAAGAAATGGGACGATATTCTGAAAAGGTTGATGGATTAGCACCTTTCAGAATCAGGCATAAGAATGTTCTGTTAATCTCCTTAAGCAATATCCCATTTCTAAAGAATTCATGTATGGCTTCTTCCAATAATATTCCAAGATTGTTGATAGAAATTGCCATTAAAACCATCTAGCCCAGGAGCTTTCTTTCCATTCATTCCAAAAACACAATTCTCAATTTTGCTATCCTCCAATGGCTTAGTTAACATATCCAAATCAGAAGGAGACACTTTTTTAATGTTGAGATGTTGAAAATCTCGAAGAGTAACATTAGTTTTTGCCTCAGTGCCAAGTAAAGAGCTGAAGAATCTGAAAGCTTCTTCTTAAATAAGCTTCGGATGATGGATAACATTGCCATTATGAGAATTAATGGAATAAATCTTATTTCTGTTCTTCCTAGATAATATCGAATGGAAGAAAAATTGAGAGCAGCTGTCCCCTTCTTATAGCCAATTAATCCTGGCTCGCTGTTGCAAAAGGGAGGAGTGGTTACTGATTGCTTGAAGGTAATTGGTGAGGGCTAGCTTCTCCTGGTCGATGAGAGTTTGATTATTTGGGTTAGAAGATAAGAGATTATACACCCTGGACAACTCCAATCTAGTGTTATTGATTGTTTCAACAGTAGATCCTCGAGAAGACTTTGTAAGCTTGAGTTCCTGTTTAATGACTTTCAGCTTCTGAAGACATCCAAACTGCTTTGTGCCTCTACAACTGTAGATAGTTCCTTTCATGCAAGCCTCATCGAAACCAGGTTCTTTAGTAAGATAGTTTTTGAACCGAAAGGGATGGTGGATAGCCTCAGATGTAGACAAGTTTGAGACAAGAATGGGGGTATGGTCTGAGAATAAGGGATCTAGAAAACTAGCCGAACTGCTAGGAAAATTCTGAAGCCATAGATCATTTACAAGAGCCTGATCTAATTTCTTGAGAATAAACCACCTTGCTTTTTGTTTATTTGACCACGTGAACAAGTGGCCAAAAGATTTGAGATCCGTTAGCTGCACCTATTCAACACAGTCTAACAAATCTACTGAATAGTTTCTCAAACTAATGTTGCCTTGAGCCTCAGATGCGTAGAGTGTGGTGTTGAAATGCCACATAAGATCCAAGGTTTGTTAATATTGCCACTAATTGGTCTTATGTTATCCCATAAATCTCTTCGTTGAAACTCAAAGTTGCTAGCATACACAAAAGAGACATTCAAATTAATATTACCTTGCAATAGTAGGATTCGAAGGTGCATGACCTACTCAGTAGCCTCAAGTATCTCAGCCTTAATCTCATCATAATTGAAACAAACTATAATTCGATCGTAGGTATGATGACTGTGGTTTGATAACAATCTCCATTGAGGACCCAAAATATGCAGCTTATTCATATTTACTACCCTTACTCTCGTTTCAAGCAAACCAAGCAAAAGTGGCTTCTCTCGCCAAACAAAATCCTTTAAAGCTAGTAACTTAGAAGGACAATTTATTCCTCTGACATTCCACGCCAAAATAGTCATATTAAGAAGAAGTGTTTTTAAGGCTTTTACACTTGCCCCGTTGGGATTTTCTTCTTGATATTGATGGGGAGTTCACACTGTTCTCATCGGTAGTATTACCTGGAGAAGGATTAGAAGAATCCTCTGTCCTTGCCAAACTGGCTTAAGAGGGATCCCTTGTAGAAGGATTTTCCTTAAGTAGGGATTCAACAGAAACCACAAGTAAGATATCTGGAATGCAAGGGGATATCTTATTAGACATATTTGTTTTCTCAACATCAGTATTTCCATATGTCTCTATCTGCTGAGCTAGAGGACTATCCTTTTCATTCAAAGCTTCAGCGATATGTGTTACGAAAGGGTATTTATCTCATTTCTGACATTACTTTCCATATCAGTTAGTTTTCCAGGAGTCTGTAGATCATCCGTCTGACATTCATCTTCTTGATTCATCAACTCCTGATAGCTTCCAGGTTTAAATATCTTACTCGTAGGTCTCCATATAGAGTTTTGAGACTTAACAGGGGGCCTCCAATTATAAGAGACAGCTACACTATCCTCCCATAACTGATTCCCATCTCCTAGTCTCATAATTGGTATTTCATTAGGAAGGTCTTTCGACATGTCTATACTGACACAGAGACGGGCATAGCCAATTCTCTTCTTTGTAGTCGTATTCTCATCCATACATAACAGTTTACCAATGAAACTGACTAATTGGCTGAGGCCCTGTGTGGTCCAATATTCCAACGGAACATTATGGAAATTAATCCATATAGGAAGACTTTGTATCTTAATGGTTTCTAACTTAAGACCTGGCTGTCAGATTTGCAGAAAGATTAGTTGACTCCTGAAGTGCCATGACCGCTCCTCTAGTATTTTATTAGCTGCTGAAGTGGAGGAGAAAGAGAAGAGGACAAGATTGTCTTCGGAAAGCAGAACGTCTGTAAGGCCTCTGTTCTTCCAAAATCTATTATCCCATCGCAGAATGAGTGGAAAAGCTGGTCTTTGATCAAGAAAAAAACCAACTATTGTGGCTTTCCAACAATTTGCTCCTTCTTGGAGTGTATCCAGATCCGGACAAACGATAAGTTTGCCATCGATTTCACTAGGTGGGGTGTAAGACAGAGTAGAGGCAATGGGGTCACCAACTTGTTTCCACATTTTCTGGGCAACCAGAGGTGCAACACTCAAGGGGGTTAGAGAGAGTTGGGAAGGGTCGGATGGTAAAGGGGGAAAGTCTTCAGCTTGGTGGGAAGGTGGATCAGGCATGATGTGGACAGGGAAAGGAGGTTAAAAAAATTTGAAATAAGGTAAGGAAAATCGGAGGTTCCAGAGAGAAGCAGGGGTGAAAATGGAACGTCGCAGGAAATCAATGAAGAGGAAAAGATGCAGAGGAAGAGGAAGAGGAAGACAATGAAATGAGAAGGAATTTGGGAGGAGATGAGAGAGTGGAGCAAGTAGAATCTAGAGAGAGGAAAATAATAAAGATTGAAATTTTGTATATCATATCTTTATAGTTATGATGTTTTGAGTGTCAAATGAGATAGGATGAGACCCATTAAATGTTGGTAATTACTTATTAGATCATTAAAGAGTTTAAAGCAATGATGATAATAAGTTAATTTGAGCCTAGACTTTTTGAAATTTAAGTTAATTTGAGCATAAATTTTCAAGGTTTGAGTATAATTAAAGTAAATACTCGAGTTTGAATTTAATTAAATTTATTTTTATTTCGGCTCAATTTGTAAGTTTAAAAAAGTTATCGAACGTACCCTCGATTTGAAGGTTGAACTAAAGCAGATCCGAATATCTAAAATGAAACTTTATCAAATCATACTTGATTTATTAATTTTTAGAAAAATTGGATTGAAACAATTTTTGTCATGCCTACCCTAAAGTTATTGTTTTGCCTCTAAGCTTGGCTCTTTACCAAGTAAGAGGACTACTAAATAACGACCAAGTTGTAAGTCAGGTAACATGTCTGTGGCTTGTTTGGACATCCCAAAAATAAGTTAAAATGATTATTTATCCAGGAGGCAGGATCATAGTGACCCAACTTCAACATCTAGCACGTAATACCCTTTTTTTCTTCTACGACTCTTGGCCGATTCCCCCATAACATTCTATACAATCCATCGATAGAGTATTTATTGTATTCGTAAAAACAAAGACTAACACTGAAATTGTGACCAAATGCTTGTATTATGTTTTCTCGAAACACATCCTTGTTAGTTGTTAAAGATGGACACAAGAGAACACAGAAATGGCGAATGGGATTAACCATAAAATAAGAATTAGGCAATTGGGCAGAAAAGAATAAATTCAAACATCGTAGCATACTGCAGTTTGCACAAATTTATATGTTATATGAGATGTAACATCCTTGTACATTTCTCCAAAACTCCACCTGAACCCCATACTGCTGTACAATAATGAACAAGTAATCTGATCATAGAAGTAGGGAAGCAGCTAGGCTTCGTTTTGGCCACCTTTCTTAAGGCATGGCCAGCTGCAGACATCCGAACACAGCATAGGCTAATGTTATATAGGCTAGAGAGAGAATAGACCCAGTGGATTCAGGTTACTACGAGTATCGGTGTGAGAAAACAAACTAAGAAGTGCCATCTCCAAAAGGTCATCTTCCCTCAGATTTCACCAGCTGAGAAAATACTTTGCTCATTGAAGCATTAGACATATCATCCACGGTTCTTCCTTGAAATTGTACAGCAGAGAGCGTATTATCAACTTGGCTGAAGTTGTTGATTTGTGTAGGGAGGTCAATCATGTTAGTACTGTTTTCTTCGGGATCACTTGAAAGAACTGCCTCTTGAAGCTGAAGAGCGTACTCCAGATTCCACAAGACATCTCCCATAGGTGGTCTGTCAACCCCATACTCGGCCAAGCATTTCTCAGCAGTTTCTCCAAACTTCCTAAGTGAATCAGGTGGAACTTTTCCAACTAGTGTGGGATCTATTATTTGGTCCAACTGCCCTCTCTTCTGCCATTTCATTGCCCATTCTGCTAGGTTCACCATTTCCCGTGGAAGCGAAGGATCTATAACAGGTCTTGCACAAAGAACCTCAAACAAGACCACTCCAAATGAATAAACATCTGATTTTTCGGTCAGTTGTTGCCTCCTAAAATATTCAGGATCAAGGTAACCAAAACTACCCTTCACTGCTGTGCTCACGTGGGTTTGATCAATTTCTGGCCCCGTCTTTGAAAGTCCAAAATCAGCAACTTTGGCCATGAGATTTTCATCAAGTAAGATATTTGCAGACTTCACATCACGGTGAATGACAGCTTTTGCATAGCCTGTATGAAGGTAATGAAGTCCTCTAGCTGCCCCAATACAGATCTCAAGCCTGTCCTTCCAGCTCATGCTGGGATAGCTTGAACCATAGAGGTGGCTCTTTAGAGTCCCATTCTCCATGTATTCATACACTAAAATCATCTCGTTCTTCTCGTCACAGTATCCTATTAAAGAAACAAGATGGCGATGGCGGAACTGAGATAACATCTCGATCTCGGTTAGGAACTCTGCAAGGCCCTGTTGGGAACGAGGATTTCCCCTTTTAATTGCAACTTTTGTACCATCATTTAGAATTCCCTTGTATACCTTCCCAAAGCCGCCAATGCCAATAACCAAACTCTCATCAAAGTTGCTTGTTGCCTCTTGAACTGCTGCAAATGGAATTCGATAACCCACATTAGACTTGAGACTAGCTGCTGTCCCATTCGAGTATTTACTACCCACAGTGTGAGAGGCTCCAGTAATTGATAAAGGAATCCAAGTTTTTGAATTCCCTTCGCCTTCCAGGTCTCTTCTTTTCTTGCACCACATAAAGAAAATTCCAGCCAGTGCTACAGCTATTACTGCTCCAACGATCGAACCAACTATCTTGCCTACATTCTTCTTTGAAGTCGAATCTGCAATTACCAATGCCGGACCACTGAGGCTTCCCATGGAATTGTTCATTTTCATGATTTCCAACCCGTTCAGTATGGCATTCGGGTCGGCACTAGGTAAGGAGTTAGTTGGTCCGATGCTGACATTAATTTTATTGCCTAGAGTAGAAGGCGTAACGAAGTCCATATAATATGGGCCACCCAAAATGTTATGGGTCTCAGAACTCAGATCAAGATTCTCGGCAAGAAGCCAGGAGTCCAGATAGAGATTAAAGTAGAGCTCGTTAAGACCAGAGCTCACTATGTCACAGAAATGAAATCGAACAAGGTACTGATATCCTGGATCAACATTAAACACCCAGGTCACATTGAAATTATTGCTGGGATCACCTGCAGAGTTCATCATTGTGGCAGTACCATAAACAGAACTTGGAGCAATGTTCTTGGATGCAAGACCAGGTGCATAAGTGACAGCTGCAATATTAGTGATATTCTTGGCGAGACTCGTCTCCACAAGAAAATCCTCGTCAGGCACCCAAGTTCGCCATAGCGTATCATTCATGTAAGTAACTGTTGGTCCACCCATGTTAATTCTGAAAACTGTCTGTAGTGCCTGCCATGGTAAGCTGTCGAATTTACCAATAGGATTGAACGTGCTAGGAACATTAGATAGGACCTCATCGGGTATTGAAACAATTTCCAAGGCATTTAAGAATGCAAATGAATTGCTGGAAGGGCTGAAGTTGATAACAAGACTATTGGACGTCACATTAACAGAAAATTCTTTAACTACGGTAGCATTGACACTGAATTTGCTGAGGAGGACATGGTTTTGGGTGGAAACATCGAAGTTTGCGTTGCTCATAGTGTAATTGTTATAAACAAATGGATAGAAATAAAGGCGAATCCAATATCTCCCAAGTTGGCTAATTGCAAATGTGTACGTTGAGGTCCCTTCAAAGATTCTGGCCGTTTGATACAGGGCTGAATCGTTGGAAGAAGTGACCGATGTAGATGTATTGGCAAATATGGTTTTAGGAGTTGAAAGCAATTTTGACTGGGAGTTATCAGCCACAAACACGCGGTCGCCCACCGTAGTATCAGAAGATGATCCACAGTCTATAAGGAAATTGTCCCCAGTAGACAAACATGCCAAGCTCAAGATTAGCACAATCCAGAACAAGATTTGAGATCCTCTGTTTCCCATCATCAAAAGATCTGAAGATCTACCGAGAAGCAGAACCATAGCAAGAACTCAAAGAGACCCTGAAGTTCCTTACAAAGAGGGCAAAACAAGAATGAAAAGAAGCCGAAAGCAGTGCAAAAAAATCACAGACCAGAGATTAGATTTTAATAAGTAACACCTGTGACTTTATCACTGCAAGTGCAATTCAGGGGCTTCTAGTTGTCAGGCAAAACACAGCATACCAACCAAAAGAACATGAGAAAATAGCAAGCCAAAGAAAAGTGTGGACTTTCCAAAGATGATACAGAGAACTTTCACTTACTGAATAGGAAAGATAACATCTTTTTCATTACCATAGCTCCAACATAGAGAGAGGAAGAGATCCAGAAGTGAAATAATGGTCAAAAGACAAAATTTGTGTACCTCTACAATCACCAAAAATAAAAAAAGATATGACAAACAGATGAGAGTGCAAAAATCAGGCGAAGAACAAGCTGGCCAGAACTAGTTGCCAGCACCAGATATTGACAGATTCCAAGATTTCAACGCGTTGGTGCTGAATAAACAAAACAACACAGGCCCAAGAAACAAAAATAAATAGGGAAACGAGACGAGACAAACAAAAGAATAAACAAAGCTGGTAGCGGAGAGACAAGTGGCTGAAGAGTCCAAAACGCATAAAACAGCTTAAAAGGTTTTAGATGGCTGACCGGCTAAGCTTGTTGTGCTGAAATTAAATACCTGTGCTTGAAAATGGCAAGCTAAGCAGGATATTCAACTCCTTTGTCCAAGTTGGTGAAGGAACGAGAGAGACGCAATCGTGAGGTTACTGTCCTTGGAAACATAGAAAAGCTGTGAAGTTGGTGTCTGGTTTTATTACTTAATTAATAGTAGTAGAGAGGACGTTGACAGTAAGCATACACATATACAATACACGCGGAGACCGGAGACTACTACACTCTCTTTCTATTCACTATTGGTAATTTGGGCCACAAAATAACTGGGTGGGATTAGGTCTTCTATTTCTCTTTTATGCACTTTTTTCCTTTTTACTTTTAAGCCACGAATATTCGACTGTATTTCTTGCGACTCAGAGTCTTGCAGATTTTTTTCTAACCCTTGTTAAGATTAAATTAATTTACGTAAATTTTCAGCTAAAAATAATTATGAAATAAAAATTACTTTATTTAATTATGACTCAGAAATGTTTGTTTAAAACAATTTTAAATGAAAGTAAAATAAATAATTTCTTATAAATTTTTAAAGTATTGATGTTTAGCTTATAACATTTTTAAAACTTATTGCTTATTGAAATTCTTTTGGGAGTTTTTTTTATTTCTTTTTTCTATTAATACTTAAAATACTGGCAAAGCTTTTAAACAAATAAACGAGTAGATAAGAATAAAGTTAACCTCAACGTATCCGGTGTATATAAGACTTTTTATTTTGCAGAAATTTGAGAAGGATTATAATGCACGCAATCTTTCTCTTGTATTTTTACAAAAATATTACTATTAGAGAAGCAGTGTCATGTAGCTTTTTTTTTTTAAAAAAAAGAAATTAGAATAAGGAGAGAAAAAATTACAAGGTCATCAAAAGGGAAAATCCATTATATACAAGACAAAAATAGAACCAGCAATTAGGAAACCAACTACCACAACAACAGGAACCGAGATAGAACCCCCTATAACAACTATAAACGTAAGGCATGGCAAACATTAGAGCTATAAGGAACCTTCTTAGTCAAAACTAACTCCCGAACATCAAACATAATTAAGCAGACCAAACTCTCCTTCGTAGAAGAGGTGCTCTGGAAGCGGCGAGAGTTTCGCTCACGCCAAAGAGAATATAAGAAGACCCCCAAAATAATAAGTTGGACAGGTTTGTTGGAACCTGCAGTAGAAGAGAAATAACTAGTGACAGGCATAAGGGCGGACCCAGGATCCGTCCAACAACAAAAGCCACAAACAGTTCGCCAAATAGAATAGGTAAAAGGACACTTGAAAAAAATATGAGAACAAGATTCCCTTTGCAGAGTACACAGCGGGCAAGAGGGATCCAAGGGCTCATAAGGAAGACGATCAGCAGCCGAAAGCTTATTCTGAATAGCTACCCAATGATAGGAAAGAAGAAACAAATGTGGGATTTGGTCTTCCATCTATTTTGTTTGTTAGGATATCACTAATGACTGGAATGGCTTATTTACCCAAAAAAAAATGACTGGAATGGCTGAAATTTCCAAGTTAGTTGGGTTCTTTCTAGATTTAACCATCTTTATTTGATGGTTGCAATTAATCTTAAAAAACACACAAAGCATTTTTGTTTTCTAGAAAGCATTTAATAAATGAAAAGGCAAGTTACTTATAGTGTCTATGGATCGCACGGGATGACTAAAACACATAAAGGTAGGTTTAGTGTGAATATAACCAAAATAACCATATAAACTACCAAAAACTGTTTTCCCAACTTCCATTGGTTGCTCGACGGGATTAGCCAATAAGTGTGTGACGAGTTGCAAAGCCACTACGAAGGTGGTCGTTTTCATCTCCACTTTGTAATAAAACCGTTGAAACGGGGTCTGATTGATGGTTGTATTGTATGTTTGCACGCCTAAATTGAAGGCTTAACATAAGGAACTCCAACTCAAAGCGATCAATTCAATCACACGGGAATCATGCAATTAACAATTTGACCGCACTTAATCCCTCTCCGCTTCTCGCCGTTTAATCAGCTTTAAATTTTAATAAATACATGAAACAGATACTTATTTGTTCATAAAATGTTTCTTTCTGTTTTATAAAAATTAAAGAAGACTTAATAAAGGCCTATCAAACCATGTGAGTTACTACAAATCTGAGCATAATTAAAAATTCGAACATGATTTTCTGTTTTTGCAAATTTTCATTTAAGAATTATTTGTTCACAGAATTCTTACACCATTTACGAGGTTGATCAGTAATTGGTGGCAATGTTCTGAATTTCGTTTCGTACCGGCCCGTACCGGCCGTGTACCGGTACCGGTACGGGGGTAAGGTGTATCGGGGTCAAATACCGGTCGGTACCGGCCAATTTCGTCCGTACCGGCCGGTATTCAAAATACCGG
>JANKOD010000192.1:8013039-8030188 GCA_026284645.1 Erythroxylum acuminatum
TTACATATATAGATGATGCATATGGAGATATGATTATTGAACTGACCAAACTGAGAATTCCCAATGGTTAATATTACTTATGAACTATCAAGTGGGATATTCTTATAAGGATTTAAATGTATATTTTTCTTTGACCTGAGATCATCATAGTAATCAATAGGTCACTTATTATGTTTTGATGTCGGGCACTTAGTGTGTAAAAATGCTAATTGAATGATCATTGGATATAATTAAGTACCTATCTGATTAGTGGTGAGTCAAGCTGGGATCCATCGACTTTAGGTAACGAGTTTGATCTCTATATTGTCATTGATCTCAATGGTTGTTTCAAGACCTTACCTAGGGCGATTGAATGAGTGAGGAAAAAGAGTTTTCTAAGTCATTCACTAATCATTAAGGATCGACATGTAACATTGTTAGTTATCTAATAAGGTTTGACAGTTAAACCATACCTTAGGATAATCCGGAGTTGTAATGATGGAAGAAAATAATGCATTATCCTTAACCAGGTTCTGTCTTTGTAATGTTGTTATTTCACACTATCTAGTCGTTGAGGAGTGTTGTTAGATGTCAACCTTGATTAGTAATTAATTGGATTAATTATTATCGGCTTAGTGATGAACTTATATGGTCACACACTTACGAGTGTAATATTTCCAGTTTATGATTATTTAATTTATTATGAGATAATTTATTAATTAATCTATATGGCATATTATTATATTTTTTGCTAGCACAGAAAATATAATTAATATTGAAAATTCTCTTGTATAAAATAAATGAATAAAATAAAATAGTTTTATTTTATTTTATTTATAAATAATAATAATAAAAGTCAATGAGATGGGAGTTCGGATCCTCTGTCTAATTTTGTGGTGTCTTATTCTATCCCATGAATCTCAGTCATTCATTTATGTGGATTCTGCGTGGGTCCCGCATAACTGAACGCGGGACGCACATAAATAAATGACTGAGATTTATGAGACAGAATAAGACACTATAATATTGGACAAAGGATCGTATCCCATGAGATGGTGGTTATTGTTGTGGTTTTATTAATTAACCAAAAGGTACGACCAAAATGAAAAGTAACGTTGTTTAGTAGTTATTTTTTTCAAGTTTTGAAAAAAATAAAAGAAACGATATATGACTTACGAAAACAAGAGTTTGTATATATAATTTTCTGATACTCTTGTCTTTAGAACGAAAACAGATAGCGAAGATACGTGCATTTAAAACAAAACTGAGAAAGGAATCGTTATATACTTTGTTTTTCAACGTTTTCATTTTCTGGACGTGCATGAAAACAAAGAGCAGAGTGATATTTGATATTTCATCTTTCTTCATTTGTCCGTGAAAATAAACAACAAAAAATAAACAAAATTGTTTTGTTCTATTTTTGAAGAAAAGGTTTTTTAAATTTAACTATAGTCATATCAAGTGTTAAAAATGAGACATATTTTTCGGTATAGAGTAGACTTCATATTTTTGAAATTCCGTATCGATTAATCGTCACATTCTAAATATTTATTCTGCCTGTTCTGATTATAAGTATGTTTGTCAAACGTAAGTCGTAACAAATGAATATTGGATTGTAATTTTTTTTCTATTGCGTAATGCGATCCTTCAGTTTTAATCATCAGAATCATGCATTTCTTGATCCCTCAGCTGGAGTCCGATGGCAATGGGTAGGGTTTGGTTCGGGTTTTACTCAACCCATATCCATATCCATTTTTTATGACTCAACCCATATCCATATCCATATCCATCGGTTTTTATAATTTACTACCCATATCTAAATCCATTGGGTCGGGTAGTGCGGATATTAATCGGGTTGAAAACCCATTGCCATCCCTACTCGGAGTTGTAAGTATTTTTGTTGGCATGATAACTTATTCACAAATAGGGTTGTTAATGTTATTCAAAACTTAAGGAGAGAATGATAACTTGAAGAATAGCTATGAGTAACGAAAAGTTGTTAAAAGACTAAAATAATTATATTCCTTAATACACATTAATTAATTTCAAAAGCAAAGATCACATAAGCAACGCGAATCTAGATATTAATTTCATTTATTGATTTCCAACAAAGATAACACTTGAATAGAAATTTCTTAAAATTCAATGATTGCCTTTATGTAGAATACTTACATTGCGAATCATTGGAGAATTTATAAATAAGGTCCATAATCTAAAAATTACATTCATTCTATATAAAATATATCTAATCATAGTTCACTCCACCAAAATAAGTTAGATATATAAAATTAACCCGCTAAAAGAAGGGTAGCAAAAACTATTCCACCAATAAATGTCATTCACACTTTATTAACCTTCAATTTTAGTTTTGACCAGAATTTCCAATAACCGTATGTTTTGAAGCTTTCTCCTGTAATTGGTGTAATGTGATATTTAGAATATCCTCCTTAAGGGGAGCACAACTAGCCTAAATAAAGAATCCATTACATGACATGTAGGCACGAGTTAATTGTTAGAGTTAGAGTTAGTGAAGATTTGGATGAAAACATTTAATTTTGGCTAAACATGGTCTCCAATAAAGGCGTGGCCTAAATTATGTCCTAATTAGTTAGTTCATAGGAGGATATATAATCTTTAGCCACAAACATGTTCCAAACCATACCTAATGGCATCAATTTATCTGTAGCCAACACATTATGACCCACAATCATGTCTTAGACTGTGCCCACTTGAAACCTTAATTTTTTTATGTTTTATATTTTAGGCATGTTTCTTTTCAATTAAAGATAGTTTTGAGATATTTGTTTATTGAGAGTCATTAGAGATTATCTATCTTATTTTTTTATAAAATTTCAAACTTATCAAAGAATTCTTTCTTTGCCGCGTTCAAATATATTATGAGGTTCTTGGTTCTTGGTTCTTGGTTCCTTATAATCAATAGGTTAATTATTTTATACATCTATTTTAACTTTTTTGAATTGATTGAAACTTATTTGTATATTCTTTGGGGCATATTCTTAGATGAGTTTGTATCGGTTAATATTAGAACTTGGCTCAAAATTAGGTTTAGTTATGTTATCTTTTCAAATTGTTTGAGTTGTATTGTATTCCTTTATTAAAAAAGATAAAATTATGTTTTTTGTGATTCCTTTCTATTTTATTACATTTTCTTCTTGTTTCTAAAGTTTCAAAAATAAAATAATAATTTTTTCCTCTTCTTATTTTAAGGATTATCTATATCTCTTATTGTGTTAGGATTTTTCTTTATCAATTCATTATTTTGTATCTTTAATATCTAATCATTTCAAGTCCTCTTGTTTACACTTTCATTATAAAACTTATGTGGTTGTGAAAGGAAAGAAAATAAGAAGAATAAAAGAAAAGAAAAGAAAAAAGGAAGAAAGTAGTGTAGGAATGTTTTCCTTAAGAAATCGTTCTACCAAAGGTGGGAAAGTCAACTCCTATTTTATGCAAGCCATGCGATAAAAATTTGAGAAAATAAATATGATTTATGCTAAAATCAAAGACATGATGGAAAAATAATTACATCATATTATTGAATTGTAAGGGAGATGACAACCCACATATTAGGTATAATCCAACAGTCCTAATAAAGGATGATAAGGAGAATGATGAATTTAGTGTTGATAATGTTTGCTTTTAAGGTTAAATGGGGCATGTCTAGAATTTAGAGAGGATCTAGAAGTGACTAGTAGCACATCAGAGAGCCTAGAGTTGGAGGTGTGAATAGAAATCTTGACAGCATCAAGATGACCATATATTCCGTTAAGAGTATGAGTGATTTTGAAAGTTATTCGGAGTGGAAGGCGAAGATATAGTTGATTTTTAACTATCATAATTACTCTAAGGAGAAGAATGTAAAGTTTGTAGTACTAGAGTTTAGCGATTATACCATTATTCAGCAGAATTAATTTTGAATCATAGGATGAAAGATCTTGATCAACCCATAGATATATAAAATGAATTGAAAGATCTCATAAGAAGGAGATTCATGCCAAGCCACTATTATAAAGATTTGTATCAAAAGTTACAAAGTCTTACTCAGGATTAAAAAGTATTGAAGAATATCATAAGGAGATGGAAGTAGGCATGATATAAGCAAATACAAGACTATTATAAAAAGATGAAAGTAGTCATGATATAAGCCATTGTAAATATGACAGAGAAGCAACTATTATGTGGTTTTAAATAAGATGAATAAAGAGATAGTGATAAGTCAAATTATTCTTACATGATTTTGGGATGAATTAGAATTTATTTGACTTATCTCTATGTGAATTTAGAGCTTTCTTTGGTTATTTCTCACACATTTCAACTTTACTGCTTAATATGTGCAAATGGATAGATTTTGGGCAAGAGGCATAACTTTTACTGTGGATGTCGGATTAAGGTCATTTAAGTACGCTATCGAAGAGGATTCCGAATTCTACAACTTCCATCAGACTCCGAGGAGATATTTTGTCATCTAAAGGGTCAATATTACACGTTTTCGCTTAACGGACATTGCCTGACCAATTCCACTCCAGAGACCCGAGAATGTCCGCTAAACGGACATAATGTCCACTTAATAGACATTGCCTGACCAATTTCACTCCAGAGGCCAGAAAAGGTCCACTCAACGGACATGAAGTCCGCCTAACGGACTTTGTCGACATTAGGCTGATCTACATTCCCCTATTTAGCAAAAACTAGGTTTTTTTGAGCCCAAGAGATAATAAATACTCATTTTTAAGACCTAAAGTGGAGGCTGGACACTGAAAACGAGGCTGCAACATAAGGAGGCACCCAAAAGATGCAAAGAAGAAGAGAAAAGAGGATTGAATCAAACATTGGAAGCAATCTTATTTTGCGTTCTCTCTACCTTCTCTTTCTACGCTTTCTTGGATGTTGATTGTCTTTATGTGTATGGATTCTGTTATCATGTTTTGGAATTAAACCCCATTTAGGGTGAGGGATGTAGCCTATTTTGGGGGATTGATTTGTATTTAATGGATTGATTGGTGTTGAATGAAAGTTCTTGGGTTATGTTTATCTTTCTTGAACTTCACTATTGTTTCTGTGTTTGATCACCATAGATGCAACCTTAGAAATCATACGATGATCTAAGAGGTGAAGTATGATTGATGCACTAGGAGGATAAGCACATTAGGTTTAGAGATAGAGATATCCTAAACTAGTGTGATAACTTGTGGTTATTTGTTCTTAATGAATTTAACTAGTTAGATTTCACATTGAGAGATGGTAATCAACTAGTTAGGTATTCTTATATGTCTTGAGAGAGAATATGAGTAAAGTTGTGCAACTGTTATTATAACTTGTTATTCAATCAAGTCCATAATTTATTGATCAATCTCTTAAACGGGTGAACCCCAAAGTCCTAAGTTTAAATCATCAAATTTCCCCTGTTTGTTCACTTAAGGTCATTATAATTTATTGTCTACTCAAATCCAATCATCTTTTAAGTTTCTTGTCAATTTCGTTCAAGTAATTAGGATCAATTCAATAGTGAGTATCTTAGTTCTTATGGGAGATGACCTTGGAATACTCGATTTGTAGGTACTAGGAACAACTCTGTGCACTTACAGATTGTTTCGACCAGATAGCTAGTGTAGTAAAGTTATTACATTATGTAGAATTTAAAGAGATGGTGCATATGACTATGAAGGTTGAGAGATAGTTAAAGCTCAGAGGGATATCTAAGAACTCCACTCTTATCAACGATTCTTAGAGGCCCGATTAGAAAAAGAATTGACTTATGAAGCAAAAATTAAGCCACCTAACTGAAGCAAAAATTGAGCCTCCTAAATTTAAGTGATGATGTCTACAATTAGGGTGCATGCAAAATTAATTCTCAAATAAGGTATATTACATTCAAATGTCCCAATAAAAGAGTTATGGTTATGAGGGATGAATAGAGATGTGGAGAGTATGAATAACTCAAAGGAAAAGGAAGTTATACCACCAATTAAAGAGTAGTGATGAGGATATTTAGTGTATTATTAAAGGCAAGATGTTTATTGCTAGGAGGGTATTAAGTCTTCAAATCAAGGAAAATAAGGTAGAGAGAAAAAATATGTTCCATACTAGATGTCACATTTATAACAAGGTATATAGTATGATTATTGATGGAGGAAGTTGCACTATTATAGCTAGCATTACACTTGTATAGAAATCAATATTACCTAATGCAAAGTATCCAAATCCATACAATCTTTAATGGCTAAATGAATATGGTAAGGTGAAGGTCATTAAACAAGTGTTGGTTTCCTTCTCAATTGATGGATATTATGACAAGGTGTTGTGAGATATGGTGTCTATACATGTCGGCCATATTCTCTTAGGGAGACATTAGAAAATTGATAGAATGGCCATAAAGGATAGGTTTACCAATACAAATTCTTTTATCAGGAACAATAAACCATTACCCTTGTACCTTTGACATTTGATCAAGTTTACCAAGATAAATTGAGATTGAAAATAGAGAATAAAGAAAGAAGAGTGAGAGTGGAAAAAAAGAGAGTAATATTAGGAGTATTCTTTATACTAACCATCCCATTATTGTAACTTTGTACAAAGAGACTTATTTCTCTTTTGATGTAGGTGAGGATTCAAGGACGAATCATTTTGAAAGGTGAAGTTATAAAACAAGCATGGCTAGCCTAAATAAAAGATTCATTACATATGGGCTTAGGTTAACAATAAGAGCTATACTTGGTGAAAATTAGATGTAGAATACTTACACGATGTCTAAAATGAATGTGACACATACCATGTCTTTAATTCATAAGCTTATAATAGGATTCACGGGCTCTAAATACAGGCTTTTCCTAGACTATGCCTAATATTGTCAATTTATCTGTAACCAACATTGTTTGACCCACCATCGTGTCATGGAATATGTCCAATCAAAAATCTAGTTTTTATGTTTTGTATATAAGTGACCAGTGTGCTATCTACATGACGAAGATTGGAATCGATGCTAGGGTTGGGCTGGGACGCTAGGTAGAGAGGAGGGAGAGAGAGAGAGAGAGAGAGAGAGTAAAATGAGAGACGGACCATGTGGGAGGTTCTTTCTGAAAGTTGCGCCAATGATTATTCTGTGATTCTGAATCTCTTCACAAGAAACCCAACAAACAATTCTTTTCAAAGTGTTAAATGTTGAATCTTGTTGTAGGTAATAGATACTTTAATAAACAAAGATGACTGTCAATGCAACAACTTTGGTCAAAGATGGGTGTTTTGTGGTAAAGAGCAAGGTGGTGTCCTCCAAAGTTCTTTAAAACATCATTGTTTCTCCTACAAACGACGGCTTTGCCTTCATTAGGGGTAATTTTGTTAGTTTTGATTTTCTTTTTATAAATCAGTCCCTCAATCTTTTTAACTTTAAGGTACCGACTAGTATTTGACACGTAGACAAAATCACTAGTACTAGCCTGTACTGACCTCTATAATTTTGTTCCCTTTTTTAGCCAGTATGGTAGCTTCTGACCAGTACCAGCCGATATAGTATGAAACTCACTTCATTGCATTAAAGGTGACCAGGGTGATTGTCAACAGGAAGGGAAAACTCACACTGCCTCCTTTTCTGCAACCAACAGAAGTACTGACATGTGATAGAAGAAAACGCAAGTAGACATGGTAGTGGAGTCTTAGAAAGCAAAGAGAATGCTTCACCCAACCACCATAGCTCATCGGTGCATGACCTGTCAATAGGGTTGCATTTGAACCAACGTCATTTCTTCAACACTAGGCATTTTTTTTTATTTTTCCTACATCTTATCTAGTGTAGGCATTCACTGTGGTTTTAACTTTTAATTTTTTCTTTTTTTTGGTTTCATCTATTTCGCAGTAAAGGATTTGAATGTTTGTTTTTGGCTGGTCAATGTTATGTTCCTCAAAAGCTAGTTTGTATCTTCTTGTTGCCACAGGACCAAACAAACACTATATACTCAATTTTACTCTCTTATGTATTATTGATTGGATGAGTTTCTAACACAAGTTTAGGGATACAAAACAAACACCACTTAAATAGGGCATTCGATATATATGACACAATTTTTTTAACAGACATAATCTTGAGCCATTAAAGAAAAAACACAAAATATTAAGCAATTAAAAATTCAACAAATGAATTATTTGGATAAGAGTTAATCATTAGAATTCATTCATTATCAAAGCACTTAATTAATAAAGAGAAGATAATTGCTATTATTGTTGTTAAGGTTGTAGTAATTTTCCCTAAAACGTGGTATCAGAGTTGTGGTTGGAGGATCTTTGTGTAGGAAAAATTACTGATTGTTTGATTTAGGGAAGAACTAGTGTGAGAAGAGAATAGATAAAAATAGTACTTTCAAATTTCACGTTCCCTTGTTTGATGGGAAAATAAACTTTTGGGTGTGGAAGAGTACTATTGAGGACTTGTTCGTAAAACAAGATTTAGATGTAGCTTTGGAAGTAGACAAGTTGACGAATTTGAATGATGCCAAATGGGCATCGATGAAGAAGAAGGCGGTTAGTACAATTTGGTTGGTTATAGCTCTGGAGATCAAGTATAACTATTTGAGTGAAATGGATCCAAAAGCTTTGATGGATAAGCTCCAAAATGAGTATGCCTCTAAATTGTTGACTAACATCTTGTGCTTGAGATGAGAGTTGTACCAATTGAGGATGGAGGAGGGTACAACCTTGTAGGACCATATCAATTTGTTTAACCAACTATTGGCCCAATTGAAGAATGCAGATGAGAAGATCACCGACCAAGAACAAGCTCTCTTATTGTTGGCTTCACTACCCAAGTCCTACCAACTCATTATCATGATGTTGCTTGTTAGTAGGGAGAACATTGCGCTAGATGAAGCTATGGTGGTATTGAGGGAGAATTAAAGGATGATGACACATGTTGATGGAGATTCTCCGAATGATGGTGATCGAGCACTAGTTATGAGGGAGTTTGAGAAATGGAGGAATCAAGAGAGAAGGGGAGATGGCTCAAGGAGTAGATCAAAATCGTGTGTAAAAGACTTTAGTAATGTGGAGTGTTACTATTGTAAGGAGAAGAGCCATATCCAAAGCTGTTATCCGAAGATGATGGAGGACTTAAAGAGTCTCCATTTGATGCAAATGAAGAAGGGCAAGACTAAAGTAGATGATGTTGGTGATTCCGCTTATGTGGTAATAGGTGACGGAGATGGTGATTTATTATTGGCTACTCATGGTGAGGTGAAGGAGAGCTAAGAGAGTTGGATGTTGGATTCGGCAACGTTAGTTCATGTTTGTAGAGACCAAGCCTTCTTTGATATTTTGCGTCAAGATGAGGAGTGTGGCCTCATCAACATGGTGGGTGATCAAAAATTGGAGGTCCAAGGCATTTGGACCGTAAGGATGAAGCTCAATGATGGTATGAACTGAACCTTCCACAATGTGAGGTATGTGCCTAATGCTCTTGCTAACCTTATTTCCTTGGGTGAATTGACAAAGTACGAGTATAGATATGTTGATAGTGGGAGGTAGTGCAAAGTGTACCACGGGGCTTGCTTGGTAATGCAAGGGAGGAAGGCTAACAATAACATTTGTTATGTGGAGGGCCATTGCATCCGGAGGGACAAGGTCGTGAAGAAGAAGGTTCGATTCTCGGATGAGGTGGAGGTATTTGGTGATTTGGGTTGATAGAGGAATATGTTGAGCATCTCACCAAATCTCAAATACTAGTTATGTAAGTTTTGCAATGGTGAACTTTGTTTTACTTACAAGTGGTGACCCACTAAGTAAAGAGTTTTTTGAATGGCCCATAGGTGGTAGATTTTGGTAGCTTATTGGAGAAGCCAATTTATAATGAGATAAATAAGCTTCACCCTTTTTTGCTATAGATGTGGTTATTGTAAAAATCATAACAGAGGAGGAGAAAAAGAGAGGTCTACTCTATTGTTTTGACGTGTGGGACGACAATTGTTTGGTAAGATAATCAAGAGGAAGTGGATCATTATAGAAAAGTATTCGATGTTGGTATCTCTTAGGTTTGTAAAGAGTACTAAATTGATTAGGTTTTCAATTTGTACTAGAACCTAGAGATAATTCTACTTGTCGTTGAGACTATTATTGTTAGTTACTGATTGTACTCTTGATTATTATAGTGGATTGATTTTAGTCCGTGAAAATTCAGACCGTGATTTTTCCCTGGTTGAGAGGGGTTTTTCATGTGAATTGCATGTGCATTGATTTAGTTTCTTGTGCTTTACTTCGCTTGCCATTATTGTTGTTGAGATTGTCGTAATTTTCCCTAACATGAAGAATTGGAGCATGTAGTGATGGTGAGATATGGTTGAAGAGAAGATCATGACATAGAGAGGGTAATGAGATTCGTAAGTCTTGTAATCTTTGACAATTAGAGGGATGAAAGAGAGCGTTTGAGTTTGGTGTTAATACAGTTGGAAAAATATAAGAGATAATAATAAACTATATTTTAATTATTTTAATATTTAAAATATTATTAAATTTAAAATAAATTAACTTTTAAAACAAAACAAAAATTAAGTTCACTAAAATTGTTGTTTTCTATTTAGAAGACCAAAATGAATGTTTTAGATCGCGTCCAGGATTAATATCTCAAAAAATAACAAATGTTTATTTTTTAAGGATTTTTTAGTTCACAGTTAGAAGTTTTTTTAATTTAGTAATTAATTTTTTTAAATTCCTATAAATTAGGTCAAAATAATTTTTCAAATGTATCTAATAAATAGGATCAATATATTATTTATTAAATATTTTATATCGGTAAAAAAATTTCTTACATTCATTTATACGAGTTTTTTTAAATTAATTATTAAATTAAAAATTAAAAAAATTTGGTATTAAATTGAATTTTTTCGAAAAGGTAGACAGGATCAACCCATGACCATATGAAATCTTTCAATCTAACGGCCAGTAGAAAATCATAAGCATAGCACACCCGCAGGCAATCACCAGTCCTCTGCTGTTGACATTTACACCTATCAGTTATCATGTCACAAAACGAAGCTCTCTTTTTTCCGTTTCTCTGCGACTCTCTTCCTCTCTTGTTCTCGCACTCTGATTTTGGCTATTTGGATTGAGGGCAAACTTAACCTTGAACTCGCTGCGTTTTGACTGACGAGCCCCAAATAATCGCTGTCCTACGTCGCCGATCCAATTTCCAGGTATCGTTTTCTTTCCAAGCCCGACCGATCTCCACTGGCTCCGAGATTGATCCCCCAATCTCCTTAACGCTCTCTGATCGTATTGCGGTCATGGGAATCTTGGTGTAGTTCACGGCCTTGTACTTAGGGTTCTTGGTCGGGAATCTGCTTATGTGATTCGAGTTATCTTGTTGCTCTGTGTTTATACTAAGAGTAACGGATGCTATGTCGTTTGTTTGGTTGCTGAAAAATGCTATAGCAGTTATTGACATGTTTAGGAACTTATTTTAGAATATTTTTAGTGGAAGAACTTATATAACACTCACAGTGGTCCCTTCTTATTATTGCCTCTTTAGGCATTGTCGTGAGATTAATCTTGCAAGCTTTGAATGATATGTTTAACCACGTTTTTATTTATTCAATTTTAGGAAATGGGGAACTGGTTGATGTAGTTGCTACAATGTTGATCTCTGGGTAAACATGCTAGTTTATTTTTCTGATCACTAAAAAACAATACCTACTTGGTTATAAATGAGCAATAAATGTTCTCTAATTACTATAGAGTGTGGCTCCTAGCTTCGTATTTTCCCACGCGGTTCTGTCTAATAGCAAAAACGGAGTTGCAAAATCTAAGAGCATATTAGGTTTTAGAAAGATAAATGTGCAACGGGTGTGAAGTTTCCTTTGTTATGTATTTTCTTCGCATTTAGTATCATCAATTAGATTCTAGTATAGAATAGCCGAAGTTTAAAGTACATATGTTTATGATAATTTTACTTACTATTACAGGTTTCTCCACCATTTTTTCCAACTTTTCCTTTTGTACACTTATCCTTTCTTGTGTATTATTCCTACTTACTCACTACTATATTCTACTCATTTCAGGATATATATAAGTGTTTACTAAGGAAAGCTTACTGATCACTCTGTCCGACTTGTGACTGAGACAAGTCACAGCTGCTTCTCATCAGGGCATGATTTGTGGCATGAGCTTTTGCCTTTTATGCGATGTCGGGGTTACTAAATGTATTGTCAGTTTTCAGTATATCTTGGTTGAGTTTATATTTAAGTTTTAATGTTTTTGTTGTTCGACTTCTAACTACTCTTATGCTGAAATACATTATTTGGCTCTATGATGGACAGGTTCTATAAGTACTATCTTCTTATTAGGGAAGGGCGGGATTATATTTTCACTTGTTCATTAATTTTTCTAGATTGGTGTGAGATTTGTTGTTGCATGTTTTTAATGTCTACTAATTCTTTGTTGGATTTTCTTTGGCGTCTTAAGCATGTGATTTTGCTACAATAAGCTCATTACTTCTTTAGTAAGAAAGCTTGTGATTTTGCAAATGTGAAGAATGCTGTTTTCTATTGGTCATTCCAAAGGATAGGTTGTCTTAAGTTTGCATAACTTGCAATGTTCTTATCATCTAGTACAACCACAATATTAAAGATGTTCACCACTTTAGCCTTTTGCACGCCTCTGGGCCAAATATTAGTTGTCTTTTGTGGCTTTATGTGAAATAGCATTTTTTTTCGTGGTTTGCTCTGGAATCATTGTACTTGTTTGGTTTCTGGAGTTGTTCTTTCATTGTTTCATTATTCTTTTTTATTCTGGAATTTAATATGGTCTTTATTGCAGTCTTCTCTTAATGGTTCAGCTTCAAATCTTCCAGACAGCACAGGGCGATCATTTGCTACATCTTTCTCTGCCCAATCAGGTGCAGGCTCTCCTGTTTTTCATCACAATGGTGAGTAGCTCTACTATAATTTTACCTGTGTTGCTCTTTTTAAATTTATTTGAATTTAATGGTTCTTACTGCAGGGAGTATTCAAGCCTTGCACAATATTCATGGAAGTTTTAATGTTCCCAACATGCCGGGTACACTTGCATCAAGAAATTCAACATTGACTAATGTTCCTTCCGGTGGAGTTCAACAACCTACTGGTAGCCTCTCTAGTGGACGGTTTGCATCCAACAATCTTCCTGTTGCACTGTCTCAGGTACCAAAACTTGTAAACAAGGTAACCGATTCCATTTGTAATTTTTTGCTTGTTTTATTACTAAAATATTGTGAACTGTGCAGTTATCCCATGGCAGCATCCATGGACAATCAGGAGTTAGCAATAGAGGAGGTGTGAGTGTTGTAGGAAACCCTGGGTTTGGTAGTAACACAAATGGAGTTGGCAGTTCTATTCCTGGTATTCTACCAACTTCTGCGGCAATTGGTAACCGGAATGTTGTTCCAGGATTGGGTGTATCCCCAATTTTGGGAAATGCAGGTCCTCGGATTACAAGTTCTATGGGTAACATGATAGGTGGGGGCAACATTGGAAGGAACATTGGCTCAGGGGGAGGATTATCTTTGCCTGGCCTTACATCACGTCTTAATTTATCATCAAACAGCGGATCTGGGAGTTTAGGTGTTCAAGTGCAAAACAGATTAATGGGTGGTGTACTTCCACAAGGTACAACTTGATTTCCTGCTGTCATTACTTGATTTCTAGAATAGTTTGTGATAACAAACTATCGGGATGAAGATTGCAACACCTCTTAACTTCATTTCATAGTGTTCATGATTGGTTTTTCATCTTGTTGTAGCATAAGTGGATTTTCCTCGCACTAAGGGATCATCCGATTGCTTTGCTTATGTTCTACTTTCTTTTGTAACGAAGTTGTTTAAGTGTCTTTTTTTATGTGAATAGGAGATTTGTAGCTGTAGAATGACTTTTTAGGTCTTGAAATAATGTATTATATTTTGAAAATTGCCTAATGCAGTTGATCCACTTTATTTGATGTTCCAGACTAAAGATTTGAGGTGTCTGAGCTTTATTTCTAGAAATTATGAAGGTTGCTTTCTTTGCTACGCTGCTTTGCTTTAGCTTACAAATCTTGGGGTTAAATTTTTGTTGCTTTGATATCTCAATTTAATCTTGGCATTCTTTGAGTTCCTTTCTTGCATTGAGTTCAGCATTGTGTGTTTATTTTTCAGATAATCATTGGCTGCCTTTGTAAGTTTTCTTTTCTTTCTTTTCCTTGGATCATGAATAGTAGCTTAATTTTACAGCTTTAGACCAGCTTTGACTAATTGTTTATATGACCCTTTCTGGATTCAGGATCTCCTCAGGTGATTTCTATGTTGGGGAACTCCTATCCTACAGCTGGTGGTCCTCTCACACAAAGCCATGCCCAAGCAGTGAACAATCTCGGCTCTATGGGAATGTTGAATGATATTAATTCCAATGACAGTTCGCCTTTTGACATAAATAATGATTTCCCCCAGTTGACTAGCCGTCCTAATTCGGCGGGAGGGCCTCAAGGGCAATTGGGTAATAAAAACATGGTTTTGCAATTTGACCATTGGTAGCCAATATTAGCCAGTTTCATCTGTATTGAGTAAATATGCCATAAAACATTTCAGGTTCACTGCGTAAACAAGGTCTTGGAGTTAGCCCTATTGTTCAACAAAACCAAGAATTCAGCATCCAAAATGAAGATTTTCCTGCTTTACCAGGATTTAAAGGTTCGTAGATTCTCATTCAACTCCATCTTTAATACAACGATCTTTGTTTCTGTTAGTTAATTTGGAGATAATGAGTCACAGAATCCTTCATTCACTAACATTGATTTTGTTGAAAAATTCAATCAATATAAAAACTGATGTCGCCTTTCATAGCGACTGGCTTTGGATAAGATACTGTCTTCATTAAAATGAAAACAAAAAAGTGATATGGTGTTGAATTACAAATTTGGGTCAGGTGGTAATGCTGATTACAGCATGGATCTACACCAAAAGGAACAACTGCATGACAATACCATGTCAATGATGCAATCTCAGCACTTCTCTGTGAGTTTTAGTGAAAGTTTGACCAATACCATAGTACTAATTGTTATGTACTTCCTCACGTACTTCAATTTTGGACTCAGCAGTTAGGGAGGTCTGCTGGATTCAACTTGGGGGGCAATTATTCATCATATCGCTCACAGCAGCAACAGCAACATACTCCAGCTGTGAGTAGTAGTGGCGTCAATTTTTCATCTCTAAACAATCAAGACCTGATTCATGGCTCAGATATATTTCAATCTTCACGTTCATCCTACCACTCTCAGGTATGTTTGTTCTGTTGACATATATACTTTTTGGTCTTTGATGCCACAGAACTGATATTTTTGTCTGACCATATATTTATTTGTTGTTCAGAACAATGGACCTCCTGGGATGGGACTAAGACCTTTAAACTCACCAAACACTGTCTCTGGAGTTGGATATGACTATCTTATCCAGCAGTATCAACAGCAGCAAAATCCATCGCAATTTCGGTTGCAACCAATGTCAGCTGTCAATCAGTCATTTAGGGATCAAGGCATAAAATCCATGCAGGCTACACAATCAACTCCTGATCCATTTGGATTACTTGGCTTGTTAAGTATTATTAGAATGAGTGACCCTGATTTGACCCCACTTGCACTTGGAATTGATTTAACGACTCTGGGATTGAACTTGAATTCTGCTGAAAATCTTCATAAGACATTTGGTTCCCCATGGTCTGAAGGGCCTGCTAAGGATGATCCAGAGTTTATGGTGCCACATTGTTATTATGCGAAGCAACCACCTGTTTTACATGTGAGCTGCCTTTTCTTTACGCTTTCCCTTCTGACCTGGCTCTTCTTTTTGTCCCCTTTGGTGTTTTTTTCCATTTTCCTGTCATTGTTAATTTACCTCTTTAAACAACTGCAGCAAGGTTACTTTTCCAAGTTCTGCGTGGAAACATTGTTTTACATATTCTACAGGTACATTTTTTATAAATGTTTCTATTGTTACCTGAAGTTTTCTTGTTTGCTATTATCTTTTCCCCTTCGGTTGCTTCACTTTTCAAATTTTACTTTTTTTTTAATCTTCTTTCATTATTTTTTCAGCATGCCAAAAGATGAAGCTCAACTATATGCCGCCCATGAACTGTAAGCTAGCTACTACCCTGATGACTCGGTGTCAGTTTTGTTCTATATCTGCATAATTCCTTCCATTCCTCCACTTAAATGCATGCCCAATTTTGATTTTTTGGAATGTCTACTAGTTTGTTTCTTTTCCTTGTGAGGTTCTATTGTTATATAGATCTGGTCTTTTTGATGGCAGTTACAACAGAGGCTGGTTTTACCACAAAGAGCATCGAGGGTGGTTCATTAGACTCCCCAACATGGAGCCTCTTGTGAAAACAAACACGTATGAGAGAGGGTCTTATCACTGTTTCGATCCAAACACATTTGAAATTCTGCGCAAGGTTTGCAGTATTTTATTGTTCTTTTGTTTGAACCTTTTCCCCTGTTCAGAATGTCAAGCATACTTCTTGATTTCTGACTTGCAATTGTGTGAATGATGCTGATGCAGGATAATTTTGTCGTCCATTACGAGATGTTGGAAAAGAGACCAGCTCTACCGCAACACTAACAATTTCTGTTGTATGATGTAAAATGAAAGTCAATTTGAGCATTATTTTCTCTTGAATTTGCCAAAAGTTTTGGCAATCTTCTGATTGATTCTGTTCAAGTTGACAGCCATTTTCAAATTTTAGCAATACATCACCTTTCTGCATATGTAGCGCAAAATCCGTTGGATAGTCAGTATTGATTAGAGTGACAGAAATGAGACCCGTTTAACTCCCATACAAGGTGCTTGATTCTTTTTTAAAGGAGTGCGATTGTTGAAAAATTTACACCATCAACACAAATAATATGCAAGGTTTTAAAAATTGGACTGGATTGGCGACCGAACTGGCTGGTCCGATCAAAAATAGGGATGGCAACGGGGCGGGTATGTTATCCCCCGTACCCGTCCCATGAACCCACCTCCACCCTCATCCCTGTCGGGGATTTTTTTGGCACTCCCGTACTCATAACCGTTGGGGGTTTGACCCCCATTGAGTACCCATTTATCCGCCTCTTTTTTTTTAAAAAAAATAAGCTTATTTAATAAAACATTCATATGAATTAGAAACGGAAC
>JANKOD010000192.1:8068627-8084433 GCA_026284645.1 Erythroxylum acuminatum
CAATAAAAAGAATTGATGGATTACAATTAGGAATTTGGAGTTTATTTGTCACAATTGGAAGATTGATGGATTAATATATATATGTAGCCTAGGAAAAATTTCAAGTAGCAAGACAAGTTAACATGTGAAAATTTAAGATGACTAAGCCTATAAAATGAGTGAAAAATGGCATAGGAATTAAGTGACATTTGGCAGCCAAAAAGGAGGACATGTATTTGGCTTAATTACATGACAAGTGTCCTTTAAGAAAGAACACTCATCTTACACCATATGACTTAAAAACATTGCATGGTCATCTTCTTTGTTATTTTTGTCGTATACTCTCTCCTTCTCCTCCCTCTCATTGTCGAAACCCACCCATTACTCACATCTTTGAGTTCCTGCCTTAGTTTTGTACATCACCACCCAAAACCCATACAAAATCCTTCATAAAGATAGCTATAGAGGCAGAACATTGTGACGTATACTGTTGTCTTCATTTTCTGGTCATAGCTGAACCATCGCACCCCCTCTCAATATTCTTGAAATGTTCTTGCATGTCAGGCTAAGCAAGCTTGACATTTGAGGTGGCATTCAAGCTAATCAAGTAAGTAAAATATTGACATATTGTGGTATATGTTAGCAGAATTTTTATTATGGCTAATTAGGGATGGATTAAATGTGGTGTTGGTGTTAAAGATGTGCTGGAAAATGAAGAATGAATGGGTACTTTTCTGTTCTATTTTTGCATGTACGAAAACATTAGTTTATGAGCTGTTGTTTGGATGATTTAAGTTGGAATTTAAAGTATAATTGATAAGGAATTCATGCCAAAGATATGTGTTATTAAGGTGTTTTCGAATCTGGAAAATTAGAGGTGTAGGTGTGTTTGTAAAAAGTGACTGTTAATGATATAAGTGAGAAGAATTTTGTAAGCCTTAATGTAACCAATACGGAAGTTAAATTAGCCTGAAATGAAGTAACCTTAAAGGACATGAAATCTGAAAATTTTCAGGTGTTAGTGATGTCTCTAATCTTGTAAAATTCGCGAAGTATTGAAGGTAGTAAAGTTACACACATTAGTGATGTTGATGACAAATTCTAGAATTTTAATTTCAACGTTATGTACATGTCTAACTAGCTGAGAAAATTACTCTAAATTGGTATATTTGGATTTGATTAAGGCTAAGAATTAGCCTAGATTGTTGCTTGATTAATTGGTTAAGAGCTTGACAAGTTTATATAATTAATTGATGTCATAATCTAAAGAATGGACTGTTTTGATGTGGTTGTGTTCAAAGCTGGAAATTATGATTTGTTAAAGGAATAAATGAGTTCTTTTAATGCAAACATGATCTTAAGGACATGAGTAATGTGTATACATGGGTTAATTATGAATGAGAATTGGGTAAATGTATGAATATATATTGCTGGAAAAAGTTTGGTGAATGTATAAATCTAACTTGCTGAAATTTCAGATTTGAAGTAACAATTGTGTGTGTGTGTTATAGGAGGTTTTTTGACCATGAAAATGTACACAGATAAGTGTAATGTATGGTTAATGAATTTAGAGTAAATCAAGCTTACTTAAATGTATAAACCTGATTGCAAAATGGTAGAGCTATAATGTTTGAATGGTCTTAAGGTGTATAAGCACAAATTGAATAGTCAAAATCTATGCATAAGAATACATACCTGGAAACTCAATTGAGCATGCGTTGAAACATGAGACATATACATATACATATGCATGATTATATATTCATATGATTAAACAAATTAGTGATTTATGAACTATGTGTGTATGTATTGTATGACGATAGACACGTAAGATGATCGTCAACATCCAGACATTACCAGAACATCGAGGCAATAGTATTTCTGGAGTGTACTGTGAGTCAACGTAGATGTGAACTCATTTATATGTGCTTCTGTATGAATTGTATGTTTAATATGAAATGCATGTACAATTGATTGATGAATGTCGGACTTAGGTCCGAGGAGTTAGTTATATGGCATGAGCACACCGAAATGAAAAGTAATGAAAACATAGCATATGAAATGATGCATCTCATCATATTAAAATATATGATCAGATAAAGGAGTTGTGACTAGAGTGATCGATGTGTAGAAAAGATCTTTGAGCTCAGAATTATGAAAAAGAGCCTCAGGCTCCGATAGTATAGACTCAGTATCCACAATGGGTACGGGCCAGCCATGAACTCGGTACCTACAACGGGTATGGGACAACAAATTGTGTTGATAGGCAATTGGCCACAACAAAGCAAAATGAAAATGAAAACACATGAGCATTTACATATGCGTCCTTACATGAATCATATGATTGAATTGAAATGATTTATTGAATTGCTTTAAAATAGTTAGATACAATTGAAGTCAATGGAGAATGTGATATGCAATACTGACTTATGTGATGTACTTGTTGAAGTGTGATAAATTATTATACAACTTGTCTTTGTGATTTGACTGTGTGAGTGCATCGATGATGGTTCACTCACTGAGTTCGCAAACTCATCAAAATTGTATCATTATTTTTCAGGTTCAGGGGAGTTATACCTACTATGCGATCTACTAGAAGTTTAATACGTACATTTTGGGGATGGAAATGACTCAAAGGTCTGATCAGCTAAATCTGCAGAGTCTAGTTAGAGTCTTTTGCGTTAGCATACCATATCATGTGTCTTTTGCATTAGCATCCCATATCATGTACACATTTTTGTACTAAGATTAAACTCTCAATAATGACATATGTGACTTTATATGTTTGTGAAGAAGAAATGAATGTTTTGAATGCTTATGATATGTTTGACGATTCAAATTGATTTAATTTGATTGTCTTAATGTACCATTTCCGTATAGTATGTTTTTGAATATCCTCTGGTAGATTTGAGCTTATGCTCTATAAGAGTGGTATGTTACATTAAACATGTTCAACAGTGTTATTCTCAAATATATGTTTATTGCCTCTCTCCCTAATAAACACTAACCAGAGCTACAAAGAAAACTTCCCAGAGCTACAGAGAACGATAAAAACTTTGCATCGTGGCATGATATAAATCTTATTAGGAGAAATATACCAGTCATATGTGAACAACAAAAATTTCTCAGGATTATAATGTTGGAAAAAAAACCACATCCTACACAAGCCTGTAAAAAGTCCTATTTGAAGATTAAATGCAAGGAAACAACAAGATCTTCTTGTAAGAAAAAGTCTCATTTCCATAAGACAAGGTTGGCAGGTCATCAACGACCTCATAAAAGGAAAAGACTAATTATCAGATTCTTCAAGAAAAGATCTCCCGGAGCAAAGAAGTCAAATCAATATTATCTTTGTGAAAAACATAGAAATTATGCCAAGAGATGTCCTAATAAATTTGGAAGAGACATGAAACTTATAAAATCCACTGAGGCCATTTTTCCAATCAAGAATGATGAGGACATTTTGTTTGTATTCAAAGAACAAACAAGTGAAGATGAAGACACCTAATTTGTAGTCCCTTTTTATGAGTCCACCGAAGAAAGTGATTACACTACGAAAGAGGAAAATTACACATCTATGATAAAAGAACATTACCTAAAAGTAAGTTTCAAGATTACATCATACACCAGGCCCTATATGGAATTATAGCTTCTAATAAGCAAGTGTCATCAGTTTATTAAGGCTATAGGATATAGGGACACAAGCTCCTGTAAAAGTGTAATCAAGCTTCAAATCCTTCCCCTTAAAGTATGACAATCTCATGAAGAAATATTCCACTGCTGTAGATGGTAAATCTTTTAAGATTAATCTTATAACCAAAGGGAAAATTGGAATAAAATTCTTCTCAAACTGCATCATATGGTTAAAAGTTCTTATCAGTAACCTCTTAAGATCAGATGTATTAATTGAGATGGAAATCTATTGAAAAGCAAAGAAATTACAAATTCAACCTCAAGGCATCAAATTCAAGCAGCCGTTATGTTCCTACACTAATGTTTCCAATATATTCGGACTCCAAGAAGTCCCCCAAGAATAAGAAGGAATAAGAGATTAATTAATGCAACACTGCCCTTAGAGCCATGATCAATTCGATAACCCAAATTCTTTACAACAAAACTCATAATTGTTCGTCCAATTAACATTCAAAAGGAATGAGGATATTAATCCCACCAAGGCCATCCATCTAGGTATAACTCCATAAGATTTTACTCTAGTAAGAGAAGAATGTGTCATCCTACTAAGAAAAAGGTTGATTAAACCTACTAAGTTTGACTGAGTTTGTACAGCATTCCATTTAAAAAAAAGACATAATGTGCTCAAAGAAATAAGAGATTGGTGATTGATTAAAACCATTCAACATTTTCATCTAAGATGATAAGTTCCCCTACCCAAGATTAATACATAAACAATATCCCTGAAAAGGGTAAAGTTATTTTCAAATTTTGATATAAAGGCTTTGGTAAATAGCGATAGATCCAACAGATCGATATAAGACAAATTTTACGTCCCAAATGCCTAAGACCAATGGACGGTTATGACCCTTAAACTTAAGATGGCCCCTTCATTGTTCCAAAAGGCAATGACAAAAATCTATGAGCCTATAGTGGACAATACATTGATCTATATTAATGAGCTATTCTGAAAAAATATGGATGAACATAAGGCCTTGCTAGAAAATTTATGAACATCACCAAAAAAATGTTTAATGCTCTCAACCCAAAAAAGTCAGATTGGTATTGTCTAAATAGACTTCTTGTGTATGAAATTCTATAATGGACATTATTAACCAAGCCTATACATCACTAGTGCATTGTCTAACTTCCATAATGAGAAGCTCCTGACAAAACAAAATCGATAATTATTAGGTATTATCAATTATATCTGAGATTTTATCCCTCATGTTGTTGACTGCACTAGCCAACTATTTAAGCTCTTAAAAAAGAATAATCTACTATGGGGAATAAAATAGACATGAGTAGTACAATACATAAAGTAAATTGTTCGGCATTTGCCACCACTTAAGATTCTTGATAAAGGAGAACGAATTTTACAAACTGATGTCGGCAAAGAACATTGGAGTGCAAACCCAATAAAAGAATTGCAAGTTAAAAGATTCTACTATAGCCATGCTATTAGTCAACTCAAAGACTTAGAAAAACACTACCATGCAATCAATAAAGAGACACTTGTAGTTAAATGAGGGATAAAAAAATTCAACTTCTACCTAGGCCCTTATCATTTTACTGTTGAAATTGACAACACATTTTTTCCAAAAGTGTTAGATCCTAAAAAAAAACGGATAGTTAGTTGCTTAGGTGGAAAGCCTGATTCTCTCACTATAAATTCTCATTTTGATACATTCCTCCACACTTCTCTTGAAGGACCAGATAGAATGCTAGAAATAGATTTTCTAGAAGGATGGACTGATACTATACTAGCCTTTGATTTATCTCTTAAAGGACCATCTCAATCTCATTTCTCCACACTTCCAAGATTCCTAAGATCCTGATGAAAATACGTCCAAATTCAACGAAGAATTTAAACGTCTCTTCAAGAAATGTAGAGATATCACAAATGATGAAGAAAATTTGTCTCCATCCCATATTCCTATCCACCCGAAGAACAAGTAAAACCTACCCAAAAAAAAAAGTAGGTTTCCACTATGTATGATTCTAGCTAGTATTATGTGTGTCTGTATGTATATGGACCCATTAAATTTAATTATTGAACCACACCATGTGACAGATGTGAATGACTCTTATAAGCTAAATTATTGTATTATTTGTGATGTAATGAGCGTGTTTGTTTCTAATGTTCCCTATCTATATAAGGAGACTATTGTGGTAAGTGGGGGCAACAGAAAAAGAAATATTACTAACTATTCTTTTATGGATTCCTTTTGAAACTCCCTCTCTTGAAAACTTGAACCATTAGGAGGCCTTGAGATTTCAAAATAGCTTTTAAAAAGGTTAATAATTTGGTCATGGACCCCAAACCTAAATATCAATCTATCATCACCATATGAACGTGTAAATAATAAAATTTTCTCAGTTGTAAGTTCTCTAATAAATCAAAGTAATTAGGAAAAAGAAGAAAGAAAAAATTGTATAATTATGTTATTTAGCTTTCAACTTTGCCTTTAGTTAAGTAAATTTCAACATTCAAAGACTTTTTTAATTTAATGCAAGTCAAAATAATAATGCAACTATAAGTTCATTAAAAGAAGAGAAATGGTTGGCTAAAATGGTAACTCTTTATTTGTTAAACTCATGAGTCATTTGGTTACGGTGCTATTTTTTGTTATAGTTTTTAATTTTTATTTTCTATTTTTAGTTTTTATTTTTCTTCTAAATAAAACAGAAACCTTTTTAGTTGCTAATGTCAATGTAATTATATTTTTATCATTGATAATAATTACATATTAGATAAAACTTCAAGATAAATTATTTTTAATTAAACAAATTTATTTTAATCTTTTTTATGTATTATTTTATTAAAATAAATAATTTTAAAAATAGCTTTTTATTTATAAATTAATATTTATTTTAAATATATTTTATCTACTAAATCAAATTTTATTTGAAATATATATATATTTGAAGATATCTTAAATTTAATTATATTTATTAATAATTGTTAATTAAATTTATTTAATTTAATTATAAAAATTAAATAAAATTGTTACGTAAAATTTAATTATTCATAATTTGTATTAATAATTAATTTAGTTAATTAAATATATAACAGTAAATTAAATTATTCATAGTTCTTATCAATAATTAATATATTAAATAATTAAATAATATATATTTAGTTAATAATAAATCAAATTATGAAAAAACAAAAACAAGACAAAAACTCAAACAAACATTTTTTTAAACTGAATTTGAAGATAAAAACAGAAAACCAAAAATAAAAATAGAAACAAAAAGTCCCTCAAGTTTCAAAGTAAATGTTTTATGATCTTACAAACGTTTAGAAAGGTATTCTATGCAAATGCAGAAATCGGCATGGTATTACACGATTACTGTTAAGTCATTAAGCAAGAATCTCTTGCATTCAACGGAAAGCATCTATGTTCTCATGATAGAATTAGAATCAAAATAAGGGACATTTTAAAAAAATAAATCAAATGAGGCTTTCATTCTTTAAAGAAAATTTAGATACAACATCATACAAACAACGCATGTAAGCAAGCATCAAAGCCTATATTCAGCCAAATTTAAGATGACAGTAACATTAACGCCTAAATTGCAGCATAAGAACCCTGCGGTGCAGTCAATAAAAACAGCATATGTCACCCGACGGTGAGTAAGAGCTTTCATACTATGAGGAGAGATTAAATGATGTAGAGCAAACTCAAATAGAGAAGAGAAAGCCATAAAAGAGAGACAAAAGCTACCGAAATATCTATAATTAGGGAGAACACCCAGAATTTTTTCACAATAAGGGACTTTTTAACACTGCTCCATACAATATAGCATTGATTTATTTTTACAAGAAAAAATTTCGGTAACCTTCATGACCATTAAGACCAATATTAATTATATTACCCCTGCACACCTTAAATCAATTGTTTATTGGCAAGGATATTTTGGTTAATATTAGTTTTGACGACAAAGACCACTGAAATTATGACCATATAATTGAATCCTTCTTACAATTAATGATGTTGAATGCTTTTTCTAAGTAAGATTGTTTTACACGTCCTAAAGGTTTAAACCAAAACATAACTGGCATACATGCCTTTCCGTTGCTTTAGTGCGTATAGATACCCAGTGTAAATTCATCATGCTAATGTTTACGACTGCAGAAACTTACATATTAATGGCTGACTCTTGATTGGTAGGGATTGTTTATTACATACTCTTTGAAGCTTCTACCATCAACTTATAGAGAGCAAATCCACCTTGATGGCAGCCAGGCATCTTTAATGCCATGCTTTCCAAATCAGCCTGGGGAAAAGATCAATAAAAATCAACAGATTAAGTTCTATTGTTGAAACATGCTGTCAATCCTTGCATACTTTTCCCTCATGGTACCTCACAAATAAACTGACTTCTTTAACGCACTATAAGAAAAGAGAATAAAAGGACCGACATTTAATTGCTGTCAAATCTTTTGAGAGATCTTCATATCTATTATAAATAAGATCATTCAAATGTCACAACCTCTAATCCTTAACTGACAACTACTCCCAAGAAAATAATCAGCATAAAATGTACAAAGAAAAGTATATATGATGCATCACCAGCACTGTTTTCGTTAAAATCCCAATTATCCCATCAAGTTTTGAGTGCTCTACCAATGTATTCCACCACACTATCATCAAAATGACTGACTTAACCACCTTCGTGATCAAATTCAGCACAAAGATATCCCACAACTGCCACCACATTCCTAAGTGCTTGACTATTCATCTAGACACGACAAGTCAAATGTTGATAACAACTGAACCATAGGGAGTACGTCTAAATTAAAAGCATAAAATTGAAACTAACCATTGTAACGGTATAGAGTTGAGTTGACTCATAGCTATCTTGTGCACTAGAATACAGTTGTTGTATGTCTTTCGACGGAAGAGTGCATTTGATGAAGAAAAAGGCAGTTGGTCGAACATTCAACACTCTGCGAGATAAACCTATAAAAAGTGGACTGAACTGCAAAAAATTCAGAACAAAATTTGAGATACATTATCCAAAGAAGTAAACAATTAAGCAATGAAAATAAATACATGCTTTCAATTAAATAATACGTCATGATCAAATGTAATTGAACCAGGAATAAATAATGGTTTCTTTTAAGATGCCCATTAATTCTTTTGACCTGGTGAAAAGCAATGGGCCATAACATTACAAAGTAAAACCCCAACTAAGAGATGAATCTAGAATCTGTTTAGTGGGGGCAAAGTATATGTTATCTTCTACCATCCATGGAGGTTCACTAAAGTATGGTCCCAACGTAATGTTGAATGGATCATTTAAATGTGCAAGCGAGAAAGGTGCCTCTTCCTTACTGATTAAGGGGTCCCCCTCTTACCCATTTATCAAACAAAGAAGAAAGCATTCCATTTCCTAAAGTTACATTTTATAAAGGGACCAAAATAAAATAGTAGGTACATGAATAGGGAAAAATGTAAGTCTTCCATCATTTTTAGTGGAGCAAGTGCCCCTGCTTAGTCCCACCTGCATCCATCCTTACCCTAACAGCTTACTCAGTAAGGCCTGAACTCCCAACCATGACATTCCAGCTGCAGGTTCCTTTCATTAGGCTAACTCGCCTTGTAGATCGATTATACCAGAAAACCAATTATAGACTAGCACAAGGAAATACATTTGCATGTGAGAATCTCATTCTGATACATCTGAATATTAATTATGTTATTGGTAAACCAGGTCTTAAAACACAACCTCAGGTACTCTTCCAATGATACAACTCCAATAACTATACAAGTCTTCAAACTAAAGTGCATAAGAATTGAGTTTGTTTCAATATGCAGCCCACAAGTGTTAATCCTGGCTAATTCTACTCGCAGCAAATGAAAAATGGTTGGTTTCAATATGCAGCCCCCAAGTGTTAATCCTGGCTAATTCTACTTGCAGCGAATGAAAAATGGAAGATGCCAATAGAAAAATATGTAAGAAAAAGTGTCACTTCCATGATATTATATCTTACAAGAGATGTACGAGGTACTCCAATTTCTTCAACCACTTCGCGAAGAATACTGTCAAACATTTCTACAGAAACCTTATTGTTAATAAGCTCACGATCTACGAGTTCTTCACCACTCTGGTGAGATGCTATTGCAACTTCTTCAGGCTGTCAACCATTAGGAAAGTAATATTACATGAGGAATAATCACCTACAAACTGCTTTGAGAGGCAATAAAAAGGGAAAAAACAATTGGTTTTGATAATCTAGAAATGGGAAACCTCCAATCAGTAAGTGGTTAGAGAACTGACATATCCTACTCCCAGAAGCTAATATCCAAGGGCAAAACAAACATCTATAATTTAACAATCTCAATCATTCCTCAAACTAAGTGGAAATTGAGGAAAAGGATGCATATGATACACTTCCAGATTCCATACCTCTGGATGGCCTCCAGGGAAAACATAATGTCCAGGAAATTCCCCAACATTTTGACTTCTTTGCAAGACAACTATCCTTTTGTCCAATGTCTCGACCACTGCACCATTTCCTAGTGGACTTGACGTGTGTTGACACTTTATAACGTCGTCTAGAAGGGAATAAAAGCAAAAAAACTAAGAAGTGGAAAGAAAGAGAAAAAAAAAACTACTACTACGATTGCAGAAAAATAAACAAAATAATGGTAGACTTAATCTGCTAGCCCAGAAAATCACTATGCGGTTGGAAACCAACTGGCAGATATGTGCTACAGAAAATCACCCATATTGGAAACGTCAAAACTGGCATACATTTTGGAAAGAGAAGAAGCAGGGGTGATTTTTATCACAAGTGCATTGTTAATTTGGTAATATAAAGGAAGCAATGCAAAAAAATAATAATAATAAGAAAAACAATTGAAAAACCCATTAAAAATGTATCTTCACCAGTAAACTTTTAGATGCCTCAAGAAATACCTTCTGACGCAGCAAGGAACTTTTCCCACGAAGGACTTAAGTTTGTTCCAACAAAAGTCCTGGAAATCAGCAACAGAACATTTATTCCTTCTAGGGGAGATGATTGACATAGGATTTGTATGAAATCATTTTTATGGTAATCATCAAAGTTAATGGATCAAGAATTAGACGAACAGCAATAATTCAGAAAATAATATGAAAGAATTTCAAACCAATAACAGAAGAAAGTAAAAGGAGAAAAACAAGACTTGTTGAAGTTGTTGAATGAACTTCCATTTTAAAATGGTTATAACTGAATCTCCAAGAAAATCCACTGCTGTCTAGTTCCTGCAAATCTCCCTACTCAACTGAGGGATTTCTAGATGTTTACCCTAACTAGGCATTGTCAAATATGAAGTTCAGTAATCAGGCTATAAATATTTTCCTCCTAGAAAACTAATATTGTTCTGATGACACACTTATTAGGCAGAAGACAAGTGGCATAGTAGACAAGCTGATCTAAAATCAGTAGCATGAAGCAAACTTTTATTGGTAGAAAAGATAAAGTACATATCTGATTATTTTAATAGTTAATATTCCATGAAAGGATTTGTGGATATATGTACCCACATAGACAAATATCACAAAACACATATATGTACACACAAGTCGACTTGGTTTAAGGAAAGCTGCAAAAACTATCTCAAATTTCTAGGATGGTATTCACATGGAGATATGTGTGTATGCTTGAAAGACCAGAGAAAGTAGGAGACCTATAATCAGTTAAACCAAGATGGAGGCACGCAAGAGAATTTTGGTTTGATCCATCTCCCCTGAGAAGGCTATATCCTCCATACTGAAAAGAATATTAACAACAATGAATTCGTAGCAAGATATGGAACTATAGACATAAAGTTCAAAATATTCCTTTATGCACATGCAAGCCTTGGCCATTTCTCTATTGCACTGAAAATCCTATTTTATTACTGATTTGATTCACTTGTATGCAAGACAAGAACTGGTTTCTGGACAAAAATCACAAGTAACGAAGTAAACAGTGTGCAAACGATCTAACAATTCCAAGGCCCTCATGCTATGTTGAGTTTTGCTTGATTAAGACACAGTAAAAGTGACAAAAAGAGCACTTGAAAATCACTCAGGAGCAAAAAGGTTATCAACATACCCGGAACTTTTTCCCATTGTACAATGATGCATTCTTCTGTACCCTTTGATCCCATATCTAAAAACACCATTGAACAATTATAAAAGATAAGCTCAGCTACTGGAGTAGGTTTGCAACTGGAAACGGTTTGGCTTTGATTTTGGAACAAAGCCAAGTTAATATTGACACTATAAGTACTAAGCAACATGATAAACAGCTGCACAGGTCATTAAAAAGACATATGCAGCATATAATTTGGGCAAACAATCTTGTTAAACTAGCACAAACCAACATCTCCAGCAAGGCAATACAAGCATTCGCATTACATAGAGAAAATTAACTGACCTTGTCAATGGAGTTCTCCAATTCAAAGTCGGGATGGGGAATTCTGTCGTATGATTGATCCAAAATAACAAATAACTTGAACCAGAAGAAAATAAGATCAAATTAGGTGGTCAATAAAAAGGAAAAAAAGAAGAAGAGAGGACTGGTGGAATATAGAGAACCTGAGAAGGGGTGAGACCTGAAGGACAAGAAAGCAAAAGCTTCGTGTTCTCCATTAGAATTGCTTATCAAGGAATCACGCAATCTAACTGCTCGATGAATGTTCTCAACCAAAATTACAATAACATACAGTTCAGGTAATCAGACATAAAGACTTTATCAAACATTGCTTTCTTTCTTTCTATCATGCGATTATGCAGTCCAGAAGAAGAGATGTATCATCCGTAAAACCCATCAAATGGAGATCTGGATTGGATGTCAAGTCCTTAATATGGGCCTGGTGTTTAAAGACTTTGGTCTATAACGTTTCGGTCTAGTCATATGACCTCTTGCTCTTGGCCCTAAACCTTAGGTGCTGAATGACGTAAATCTTAAAAATAGAAAGAAACTAACCTTTTTGTTGGAATATGGTGCTAGCCAAATTTATAAATTAAAAATAATAACATCTAACTAATTTCGACAACGTTTAGATAAAAATTACCAGATCATGAACCCATTTATTTGTATAAATAAAATTGCATTTTGAAGTAATTAGTTATAATAGATAGTGTTTATTATCAATAATTAATGCAAAAGCTTTGTATATCAAATACTAGAGGATTGTGGTTCATTAGAAAACAAATATTAACCGGTCCACTCTTAATTCAACTTTGAATTGAGAACGTTTGCATAAAGAGAAAAGTTTAAATCTTTTGTCCAATTTTATAGTATCCAATCTTATCTAATGCTCAAAATAATGTCGTTTTAGTCACAAAATATGAGTTTAAAAAATGTTCAACCTTGTCCAACCGCTAAAACATCATCATTTTGGACATTAGACAAAGTTAAACACTATAAAATATCCCACTCCATAATCAGAGATGTGTGTCACCTCCTACTCTAACAGAAGTTGTATGACAATGACATAAATATTAGGGGAGTTTAGAGAAGATGATCGTCAACCTTGATTTGGAAAAAGCGTACAACAGCAAGATGAGGCTTTTATTGATATCTTTTTGGGGTGAAGCCAGTAGCTCCAGGAAACGTCATTGTCAAATTCAGAGATATTTTCTTCGAAAATAGAAAGATAGTACTTGTTAATGATCGATGCAAATTCACGTGACGTTATTTTGCAAGGTTCTGATATTCTTTTCTTTCGAGTATTCCTGAAAGGTAAAAATTCTGAAGACATGAAATTTGTTAACCAATACTTCTAATCCTGCTCAATTCTTTGTGGGTATATGGTCAGATCAAGAGACTTAGCTTTTCCAGGAGTCAAGGGAAGCAACTGCAGATGGGTTTGCTTTCGGAACAGGACTGAGCTACACTCTCCAGCGGAGTGTGGTGGATTAATAATGATAATGATGGTCTCTCCCTAGCAATGTATGTGAATATCACAGATAGATTGATGGACTGTTTGTAACCATATTTGGCTAAAAGTCAAAAATAGTAGAACCTCGCGCATGTAGTGTAATAAAGTCTAAAGTTAACATCATAATCTGTATTTGATCCTGTGTAATCTGGTACTACCATATATCTTAAAACGCAACGAACAAATAAATATCTTCAACCTACTATTGCTGTAAAGGAAGGCGGCGAATAAATGCGCCCATTATCGTCCTACTACATATCACATGAAGCCAACCACATAGGTCCCGTCCCGTCATTGTAAATGGCTTGTGCATGTCCCGTCATTGTAAATGGCTTGTTCCCCTATTCATTACTTTTCCTCATATGTATACACTATGATACCTGCATGCTCCATGCCTAGTTTCTTACTTTATTCTTCATCGCCATCAGGATTGCAGGAGGCAAGTGCAAGGTCAGTTTACACTGTCAGGAACTTTCCATAACGTGTTTTATGCAGAGAGAAGAATTAATGAATAAAAGGGTGTTTTTGTTTAATTATCGTTTCAATCTTCTACCCAGCAAAGTTTCAGACACGACTTTCAATCTCCTGAATCCTCCGGAAATTCTATGAAAAGGTACCCTAAGATGGGCCATGTTTGCCTATGTTTGGTAGATAGTATACGTGGCAGATCAATATATCTACATGTCGTGGAATCTAATTTATTAGTACAAGATTACTTGCAAACAGTCCAATCACAGTGTATGGTTTGCTTGATTAGTGGTTAGAAGCATATTTATGGGGTTGATGGTGGTTCCTGTCATGGTTAATAATAGCAAAAATGATCGAACGGTTTTGATAGATCAAAAGGTTTGGTTCCTCTGGTCACAGTTCAGTTTGTTTCTATAAAGTTTCAATTCTTTTAAAATTCAACAATTTACATTAAAATTAGGTTAAACCTTCAAATCAAGGATAAGCAGGCTACTAGATAGAAATGTACCATATGTAAGAGTAAGAGTAGTTCATAAAGATGTGGATGGACTTACATATAAAAAAGAGAATTGATAAAAAATTTCAATACGAAAAGAAAATATGACACATATAAAAAAGAGTTTGTTACATCAAGTGAAGTTATAACTCATAATTTTGATGATAACAAAACTTATTATTAATAATGAATTTACTTTTTGTGATTTTAATAACTAAATTATAATAAATCAAGTAATGTGTCAAATATTAAGTTCAATGGATTAAAAAAAAAGTAAAGTATATATGCAATTCAAGAGATATTTAAGATAATTCAAGTTAATTGGATCATGAAAAATAAAGAGTGATGCCATTTCATATGTAACAAATCATTGAAACTTTTTGGAACCTTATCTTGATCATTTCAATGAGCTAAGGACTCAATAGTACGTAAACATGATGTATCAAAATACTTTTGAAGAATATTTAGAATATTTTTTAATTTTGTCAAAATATTATATTTTGATCTATAAAAGAATTTGAGAAGTTTTGAGAAAAACCTGAATTATAAGTTTGGTTGAGCTATGATGGAGTTTGGTTGAACTATATTAGGGTTCTAAAATAGTTTGTACATTTTATACATATACTAATTGACCAAGATAATAGATTAATCAACTAGTTTCCTCGAAAGAAAGAATTTTTATGTAACAAAAGTTTGTATAAGAACGTTGGTTGATATACTAGTTGACTAATGTCATGCATCTATCAACCAATGTCACTATTATTTTTTTTTGGTAATACCAATGTCACTATTATTAGTTATTATAACTATTAATTTTTGTTTCTAAAGAAATATTTGATTGTTTGAAGTATAAATAAAAAATATGTGAATTATGAAAAGGATCATTGACAATAAAGGGAGACTTAGGAAGCTTTTAATAGAATTTTATTGCATTTATATATGTGTGAGCATGATATGAGCCCTTCTTGCATTGTATGATCAAGAATGATTTTCACTTCATTCGTATGTGAGGAGTTTTTAAGAACCAGGAAGGCAAGGCTTAGAGAGATTTGGAGGCACGGGAAGGTTGGCTCGTTTGAAGGAAGCAGGACTCAAGGCTCGGCTTGTGTTGTTGTCCACAGGGCCGTTCCTATAGTTTTATAGGCCCTAGGCGAAATTAAAAAAAGGGCCCCAATAAATCAACAGTATACTTAAGTTTACATATTTGTATGAAACATAAATGACTCAATTTATAAGTTTACATAACCAACTAAATATTAAAT
>JANKOD010000192.1:8113630-8131361 GCA_026284645.1 Erythroxylum acuminatum
ATAGCTCACCCCCTCCAATCCCGTCCCATTCAGGTGAAGAGCACGAGCACGAGGATTGAGCATAAAAGGGCATACTCCAAGTTTTTAACATTTTGTATTTCAAGTCAAATTTTTGTAGCAATGCTTTAGATGCATTTTAAGAAATTCAGTTGTATTTTGGACATGTTGTAATTGGGCTTGAAATGCCCACTAAAGCATTGTAAAACAGTAGTTTTGATGATAATGAAAATGTATTTGAATCATGATATTTCAATGATCATTATAGCTTTTCACAGATTGCAATGTATGGTTTGATATGCATGAGGTTAGTGTAGCTTTCAAAGTTGTATCGAATGGCTTTGAAATCCAAGTGGGTAGAATAGCATGTTTAGTTCAAGCAAAGAAGTTGATTTGATTGAAATTGTGGAATTTCATGAGTGTTGGGAATGGGTTTGAGTTGATAGATAATTGAAGTTGAGATTGAGTTTTGAATTGGGTCGAACTTGGTGTTTGACTTGAGTAAGAAATGTTAGGATATTGAAATGAATGAGTTTGGGTAGAATTGAAGTGTTGGTAGCTAAGAATGAGAGAAGAGCAGGTTGGAAGTGGCATGGAAATTCTGGGAAATTTCCATGTCCGTTAAACGGACACGCCTGTCCGTTTAACGGACACATTCGGGTGAGAAATCACCCTTGTGTCACTTCATGTCCGTCGAACGGACATAGCTGTCCGTTTAACGGACAGCCTCGGGTGTAACAGTACCCTTTTAGCACTTCGTGTCCGTCAAACGGACACGACTGTCCGTTTAACGGACAGATTCTGGAGGAATAGTGCACATTTTGCACCTCGTGTCCGTCAAACGGACACGCCTGTCCGTTTAACGGACAGGTTCGGGTGTAACAGTGTATGTTTGGCACTCGTGTCCGTCAAACGGACACGCCTGTCCGTTTAACGGACAGGTTCGGGTAAAACAGTGCCCAAGTTCAGTTCATGTCCGTTTAACGGACATGGTTTAAAAATCAATATTCTTGAATTTATCAAGAACAGTCAGGGTTTAAGCTCCAGTCAGTGTATGCTCACCACCAAAGTGAGTTCATAGCCAGTGTCAAGTAACCAGATTCAGTATGTCAGCCAGCACAGCGGTCCCGGGAGTGACCATCAGCCAGGGCTCACCACCGGGACCAGTCGGGCCTCGGGTTCGGGGTCCGACAATATAAGGATTGCTAGGTATTTTCATATCATTTATGAGACTGTACAAAAAGAAAAAAAAGTGACCAAGTTCATCTACAATCAAACATGGGTCTTGAATTTAATAAGAAATGATTTCACCAACAGTAGAAATTTGTGTCGTCCTACTATTACAAGATTTGCAACTAATTCACTTCAATGTTTTATTATAATAAAGAAAGAGTTGAGATAAATGCTTACAAGTGATAAGTGGGTTGCAACTAAACATGTTAGGTCTATAGCTCGATTCGAGGTTTCTATAATTATACTTGAAGGTAATGAATTTTAGTCCCAATTTTAATTTGTCATCCAATTTTGTGAGCCTTGGGTCAAGGTACTTTGTCTGACTGATAGTGATGAGAAGGCAATAATAAGTTATTTTTATGATGTCATGAAGCAGGTGAAGGAAGCAATCAAGGCCAATATGAAAAATAAGTCTTCTTTGTATACACCTTATCTTGCAATCATCAATTGGGATAGGAAAGACAACTTTACTCTCCATTGTTTACAGTTGGGGCATTTTTTAATCCTAGATTCTAATTTAGACCAAGTTTTATAAAGAAAGCTAAAGTTAACAAAATAATGCTATTAACTATTATAACAATTGCTGCCTATGAGATGATACAAGATCTCCTAAGTTCACAAATAAAGATTTGTAAGGATGCTTTTGGTGATTTTAGGATGCTAATTGTTATTCGTTAAAAAGACAAACTTAATATAAATTTTTTTCACTTTTGTTAATTGTTGAAAATTAATCATCATTTTATTTTGTTTATAATGCTACTTTTGTTATCTTACGACTTACAATTGCTTAGTGGAACCAATTCGGAGGTGGTGTTCTAGAATTGCAATTCATCTATTATAAGAAAATGAATATATTGGAGCACAAAAGATTGAACAACTTGGTCTTTTTTCGATACAATTTAAAGCTTCGAGAAATGAATGTTGTTATCATTATTAAGTTAGATATAATTTCTTAATAATTTAATTTTATTTTTTCTAAGACTCTTAATAGAACAAGTAATTATGTAGATCTAATTTACGTTAATCATATCGATCTTTTGACAAATTTGGTTTATGAAAAACTGGGCTTGATATATGAGAGTGACTTGGAAGTTTATCTTAGATGAAAAAGTATTGACATGTCATTTGGTACAATGAATTTGAATGATGGTAATGATGAGGCTCCTTTCAATAATGAGGATTTTGTACCAAATGAGAATTGGAGTCAATATGATTTGAGCGAGTATTCGATTGAATGAAGTTCTAAGTTTTTGTTTCTTCTCTTCTTTTAATTTCATTTATATTTGTTGTATATGTTAAATTTTATATCTGCAATACAATTATAAATATTTTTGTTTCATGTTTACTTCTAATTAATTCTTCGACACGAACTATTATTATAAATTGTAATAGTTAGAGAGTCATGAATATTTATTATTATTATTATTTGATGTTTTGATATAATTATTATTTATTATATGATGAAACTATAACATTTTAAGTACTTTATATTGTTATTAATTTTTTATTTATATGATGATTAAATAAACTTTTTCTTATTAATTGTGGTTATTATTTATATGTGAAATGTGTAAAAATTAATATTAATAAAAATAAATAGACTATTGTTATTTTAAATTTCTATTATTATAATTTTTAGAGACATGGTTGATGTAGAATTATATATTATATAGTACAATATAATGAGGGACTATTTTGCAATTTTAAAAAATTCAGGGATTGCTTTATAAATTTAAAAAATTATCCAAAACAGTACCTCATATTAACTAGTACTGATACAGTACTGCACTAGAACCAAATCCGATTCCAGTACTACTATAGCATTCATAACATTGGTACACATGCTCCATAACCTTTCTCGACTATTTTCATGTCATTTTTAGTTAATTCCATGTCTATTTTAAAGAGAATTCACAAGCTTCACGTATAATATTTGAACAACCTTTTTCAGTTAATTTCGATCTATTTATTATCTTATTCATAGTGTAAATTGCTATATTTTTAAAGTTCAACATCAACAAAAAATATCAATTCAATATTGATTCCACCAGATTTTGTTGGGGTTGAACGTTGTTGTTTAGATCTAAGATCTGTGCGACTCTGGCTATGGAATACCTGCAAAACAAATAAAGGCACGCCGGAGGTTGGTTCTCGGAAGGCCCCTCCGACGCTCAAGTCAGTCTTTTTGAGAGGAAATTGGTCGCAGAAAATAGAGAGAAAGCTAGGGTTGTATTGTCGTACCTGTATCATGGTAGAATAGTACCTTATATATGGGATAGACGCTAGGTTTAGGTCTTTACGTAGATCTTTGTGTTTGCATAGGAGACTAATTCCTGTGAATGGGCCGTGGATGTGCGGATTGAACGTCCTGAGCCTGAGCCTAGCACAACCGACCCAACCAAATATCATTTTAGTTGTAAACCTAATGCCAACATAAGTAGTACTTCAATCATCGGAATTTGGGCATAAACAAGATTAACCAAAATGAAGAACTCACAAAAAAAGGAATCACAAAAAAAAGGAACTCACAAATACTCCAAGTTACAGGTAATAGCAAATTACTCGGGCACAAAAAAAAAGTCTAATATTTCAAAAGAAATATGTCTCAAGATCAAATGTAAAAAGTAAATGTTTTCTGCTTTACGGGATCTGGAAATGATCATAATATACGTAACCTTCTTTTTATATTTTTACAAAGAAATTATTTTTGTGATTTTAGCCTGTGAGACTGTAACCTTATAATTACAAAGGAACAACTTTACCGATTACTATAAGACTCATCTTCAAAATCAAAAGAAATATATCCCCGTGTCAAATATAACAAACCTAAAAGAAAGATGTATTTGATATCTCCCTGTTTGAAAGACCGACAGTCTCATGTCCGCATGAATGTGATTTCACATCACCACCAATTTATGAAAGCATCCAAAATGAGATTTCTAAAAAGGAAATGGTCCCAAATACTACCATACCGAGGCAATAAGAGTCACAACATAATGGGCTAGACATGGCTATTTTCAGATTGCTTCAACTTTTCCCCGTACTTACGAGGGACGAAAGGAAGTGTTTGAAATTTCTCCTTTTGCATGTACGAACTTTCTAGTAAAGTTTACTTAGATCATCGCTCCAAACTTGGCGACATTGAAAAAGAAGTATTGATGGATGCTATTATATTTTGCTGTTTTCAAATTGATACGTCAACTTCTTTGCAGGTATTAAATACCGGTAGATGTATCCGTAAGATCGGTTGGAAGCATGGTACCCAAGATATTAGTGATTTCCAAGTCACGAGCACAGTTCTTCTACCCCAACCACCGACCACAACTTGTATAATGTATAACGAAAATATATTATTTTGTTTAGAATTCTTGATGAAGGGCTTGATCTTTTTTAGGAAGTTTGGAATAATCTCCATGCTGTCAAGATTATTGGAAATGAAGTTATTGTTGGAAATCAAACATGATCGAAACACGGACACAACGAAAAATAAAATTTTTACAGTTTTTGATCGGATCTTGATAATTGCATAACTTAAATAAAAAACATAAATTGCTAAGTAGGGAATCATAACTGATTCACATTTTCTGTTGAAATCTTTTGATAAAATTTTCACCATGTCAACTACGAGCTGTTCAATCGTTCAGCCTCTAGCAATATCTACAAAGCAATTTCTTAATACTTTAGGAAGAAAATAAGAGTGCTAGGTCCTTTTTCTTTTCTTCCTATTAATAGAAAAACCATTAGGATTTTGTAATTTTTATTAAAATTAAATTCCTTAATTATATGTATAATTTAATCTTTTCATCATCCAATATTCCAGTTGGACAGAGTATAGATATATTACATGTCTACTATTTTTGGTTGAATTATGTTCGTTCTTGCTAATTAGTAATTGATTTAATTGAAATTTGAAAATGTCTTTTCCAAATGTCAATTCACTCTGGTCAGAGAATTCTATAAATCATTACTAATCAATAACAATAGAATATTCTCTCTAGTTACTTTAGAGTGATAAATCATTTATTAACTTACTCAACTATCTCCGTAGTTCATATTGCATCTAAGTACTACCGACTGAATCATCCTAGGACGATTCATAAGTAGCATCAAAACACAGTAATTTCCATACAAAATACCTTAGTAATCTCAAGTCTAAGGATCAATTATACAACCATCATTATGAGGAAATCCACAAACACATAAGTAATAGTCCATTTGGGATTCTCATTGTCGGGTTAGTTCAGCGACTTATTCTCTAATAATCACCGACACTTTAGTTTAAGTATCTTCATACTTTAATTTATGAAATCAATTACTTTCTTCATGAGAAAGAAACATAATATATGATAGCTTTACCGTTTCAAAAATATCTCGTCTTGATGAAACTGCAACTAGGAACATTTAGGAATAATACGTAAATGTGAATTGAATTCCACAATTATAATCTCATCATAATTTCAATTACACAATAATTATTTCAGGGATTTTATCTTCAATATTAAAACATTAAATGTAATTAACTTACTACACAAAGATAAAGAATGACTTTTCATTAATAAATAATAGTGTCATACATCAAATTGCATCCAAATGATTAGCCGTAAGGGCATAAACTAACAGTTATACAGATGTTTTCTCCTTAAAACTTGATCTCTATGAAGTTTAGATCCAAGAACTGTTCTTCTCTCCTATGCTTTTGTAGTTTTGCCTTTTATTATACTGATATCATTTCTTAGGGGAAAAAAAGTTTGGATATGTGTTCTCATCAAAACTATGATTTTGAAGGAGAAAAAAGACACTTTTGATGTGTTTTTTTTAGGTAAACTTCTTACTTTGACATTATTTAAGCTTCGACATATATATTATTTATTTATTGATTATATATCTACTAATTATTTGAGTTTCACTAAAGACATAAACCTTATTTCGAATTAATTTCATAACTTTTTTCGGTATAATGACTAAACAATTAATTGCATTTAACCACAACACGTTTAAAATATTTTTTTCACATTACTTTTACTCAAATCAACTATTCCAAATTTGGCCATATCAATTACATTGAGAAAATCTTACATCTCATTCCTTATAATAAACTTGACCAATAAATTATTTTATAATTTAGAAACTTAGAGACAAATCAGGGACATGCAAAATTATTTTATAAATTGGTTAATATGTGTTAGAAATAATTTCTTTAAGTGACACATATGTTAAAAGACAATTAAGTGATTTAGTAATTTAATAAATAGGTCTTTGGACTTTTGGCCTATTATGATGGAGTTATCAGTTTATTAAGGAGATTAGAGTTCTATCTCTGCCTAATAATATAAGTTTTTGTTTTCTCACAAACACCATCATGAAAGAAAGTGAGAAAGAAAAGAGAGACAGATGGGGGAAAAGAGATTATTGAGGATTGTTTCCACGTAACTAAGCTATGGACAAAGGTTAGTATTCATAAACTTTGTTTTTGTATTAGCGTAAATTTATGATCATGATTGAATATTTGTGAGTTTCATAAATTTCTAGATCTTTTTATATTTATGAAAATTATGCTTACAAATAGTATCTGAGCTTAGTTATAAGACACTCATAGCTTTAATGTAGATTTCTCATGATTAAGAGAACTTTATGATTCTTCGTCTAAAATTTTAGAAAATACTAATTTTTTGTTTTTACATGGATTTGATGGATTAACTCATACTTGTACGAAGTTAAAAAAAAGAATTGAAAAATCATTGGGATTAAAGTCCCAGCATTGGTGATGTGGCCAACGCCAAGAGCCAGGCATTCAGCCAGTGTCCCAATGCCAGGTGTTGGGAAATTTCAACGACCCAACGCTGGAGAAAATTCCCAACACGGGCAGTAGAGAAAGTTGCCATTTGTTAGAATTTTCCAACGCCGCTAGCAATTATCCTTTTAATTTTTAATTCCAAATATTATGTTTTAAGTTTTAATTACTTATAATTTGATGCGAATTAATTGTAATTTTATGGGTAAATTGAAATTCATTATTATAGAATATTTTTGAAATCGCCCAAGGTGATTTGTTTACTTTTATAGTTAATGAAAATGAATGTAGGTAATACCTATACACAATTAGTTTTTTTAGATATTCAAAGATAATAAATATTTCTAATTGATGTATGTGTGATTACCAAATTATGTACACATTAGCATCATAATGTATTATATGGTATATTAATGGATTGCCCAAAGGTAAACATTAGTATACAATTTATGAAAATCATTATATGTTGTATTGTATTGTATTTTAATAGATTGCTCGAAGGTGAACATTAATATGCAATTTATGAAGTTTTTATGAATCTGTGTAGTATGTTGTTGCATGACTTAAAGCATTAATATTAAGTTAAATTTCTTGCAGCAACTATTGTCATGCATCTATATCTCTTATCTCTTACAATGTTTAATGGATTGAACTTCTCTTAATGAAGTGAAAAAATGTAGTTTTGTCTTGGAGTTTTGGACTTGAATTTGACACTTATAATTGAGAAAATAAATGCTCTAAATGTTTTGAGCACTAATGAGTAATGAGGAGAAAATCTACATATGAAGATGACAATTGTTAGCAATATTAAGTTTGTTCTTCCTCAGATTGCTGACAAGTCTCTTGCTCAGACTCTTATAGGTAAATTGACCACCATAAATTTTGATGGATCACGTATTATGCATAAACACGTCATTGAAATGACAAACATTGCAGTAAGACTTAAGTTCTTATGAATGGAAGTAGATTAAAGCTTCCTTAAGAAATTCATCTTGAACTCATTACCTTCGGAGTATGGTCACTTCTAAATGAACTATAATACCATAAATGATAAATGGAATATGCATGAGTTACACACTATGATAGTTTAGGAAGAGAGTAGACTTAAGAATCAATGATGTCACTCCATTAATTATGTTAAGAATCAAGGAGCTAGTAAGAAAGGTAGAAAGAAGCATGAGAAGAAAGTGAAGGGACCCTTGAAAGTTAATAAGGAATCCTCTCATATCCACTAGAAGGAACATGATGAATGCATGTGCCATTTCTATAAAAAAAAGATTGGGCATTTCTAAAGGATGTTCTCAACGTAAGGAATGGTTTGAGAAGAAAGGGAAGCATAATGCTTATGTTATTTTGAAACAAACCTGGGAGAAGTTCCTTTTAATACTTGGTGGATTGGTTCTGATTGTATTACTTATGTTTTTAATACCTTGTAGGGACTCGTTATGACCCAAGCCACAAGATCAAATGAAAGATTTATCTATATGGGCAACGGAATGAGAGTTTCAGTAGAAGTTGTTAGGACTTATCACTTAATCCTAGATATTGGATATCATTTAGAATTATGTGAATTTTTTTATATACTTAGTATATCTAGGAATTTATTTTCTTTATCCAAACTTGATAAATCTGGATGCTCATTTCAATTTGGTAGTGGTAGTTTCAGTTTGTATAAACATAACCACATGATTGGTAGTTGTGTACTGTGTGATGTTTATTTAAATTAAACCTTGATATTGTTTATGCTGAAACTTTATTGACTTTGAATGCTAATATTGGTATTAAATATAGTTTGATTAATGATAGATCTGTTTACTTATGGCATAAGCTTTTGGGACATATTTCTAAATAAAGACTTCAAAGATTAGTAAAGAATGAAATACTTCCTGAATTGGGTTTTACTAATCTTAACATTTGTGTAGATTGTATTAAAGGAAAGAAAACAAAATAGACAATTAAAGAAAGGGGCCACAAGAAGCTCTCAATTTCTTGAAATAATTCACATTGATGTTTGTGGACTATTTGATGTATCTACTTTCAATAAAGGAAAATATTTTATCACCTTTATGGGTGATTATTCACGATATGGATATATCCATTTGCTAAATGATAAATCTCAAGTTGTATAAGGTTGAAAGGCAATTAGACAAAAATGTAAAAATAGTCAAGTCTGATAAAGGTGGTGAATATTATGGAAAGTATGATGAAAGTGGTCAAAATCTTAATCCTTTTGCTAAATTCCTTGAGAGATATGGTATTTGTTCGCAATACAAAATGTCAAACACACCATAACAAAATGGTGTGGCAGAAAGAAGTAATAAAACTTTGTTATATATAGTTAGGAGTATGATGTGTAATTCATTTTTACCCACTTCTTTGTAGATGTATGCTCTAAAAACTGTCATATTCTTATTGAACATGGTTTCTAGTAAGGCAATTTCAAAGACTTCTTTTGAATTATGGATTAGAAGAAAAACAAGTTTAAGGCACTTGCATGTTTAGGGTTGCCAAGCAAAAATTGGGCATTATAATCTATATGAAAAGAAATTGGATCCAAGAACAAGCCATGGCTATTTTATTGGTTATCCAGAAAAGTCTAAAGGCTATATATTTTATCGTCCTAACTATAATACAAGAATTGTGGCAAATGAGAATGTCAGGTTCATTGAACATTATAAGACTAGTGGGAGTGAAACACCATATATAATGGATATTCAAAAAATAGGAGAGCATGTCCCTGAGGCTATGTAAGTCCCCGTGGCTTGTACACCTACTCAAGTTATTATTCCACAAATTATTGAATTGCCTTATAATCATAAAGAATAACAAATTAATGAACCCATTGTTTATAATGAAATTGAACATGAAGTGAATGAACCTACAGTAGAAGAACCACAATAAATAATATTAAGAAGGTTTCAAAGAGAAAGAGTCTAGTTATTTCTAATGACTATGTGGTATGTCTACACGAGTCAGAAAATGACTTAGGAATTGAGAATTACCTAATAACTTTTTCACAAGCCCTAAATATTAAAATTTTTGATTGGTGGTTGGATGCCATAAAAGATAAGTTTACATATATAAAATATAAGGATGATTGAGACCTTAGGGAATTGTTAGAAGGTTATAAGAGAATTGGTTATAAGTTGGTCCTTAAAACCAAACATGAATCTCTTGACAACCTAGAACGTTGCAAGGCTAAACTAGTTGATAAAGGATTTACTCAAAAGGACGGCATTGATTATAAAGAGACTTTCTCACCAATTTCTAAATAGGATTCACTCAAAATTGTTATGACCCTGTCAACTCATTTTGATATGGAGTTACACCAAATAAATGTGCAAATGTTGTTCTGAACAGAGATTTAGAGGAAGAAGTCTATAAACCAACTGATGGGGTTCATAAAGGTTGGAAGAGAACACATGGTGTGTAAACTGAAGAAGTCAATGTATGAACTTAAAAAAGCTTCCCGAAAATGGTATCTTAAGTCTAATTATATTATTATTTTCTTTGGATTTAAAGAAAATATCGTATATATATATATATATCTGAAGGTTAATATGATTAAGTTTTTTTTTTCTAGTTTTATATGTTAATGATATCTTACTTGCAGCTAATGATTTTGGTCTATTAAGTGAGACTAAGAAAATTTTCTCTAGTTATTTTGAAATGAAAGATATGGGTGAGGCAGTATTTGTAATAGGAATAGAAATATTATGTGATAGATCACAAGGATTATTAGGTTTGTTTAAGAAAGCATATTTTAATAAAGTGTTAAAGAGATTCAGGATGGACAAATGTTCAGCATAACTAGTCCTAATTCAGAAAAAGGACAAGTTTAACCTTATGTAATGTCCAAAAAGTAACTTAGAATGAAAGCAAATTAAATTAATTTCGTATGCATCCACAGTAGGGAATGTAACATATGCTCAGGGCTTGAAATTATTGACAATATAGCTAGGCCACTATAAATTTACTATGATAATTTTGCAATAGTTTTCTTCTCTAAGGATGTCTTGTATTCCAAAGGTATAAAACATGTGGATTTGAAATACTTTGTTGTTAAGGAGGTTAAAAATTGTTCAGTTTCAATATAGCATATTAGCACCAATCATATGTTAGTTGACCCTTTGACGAAGTGGTTACCACCTCAAATATTTTATGGTTATATAAAGAATATGGGCACCATGTGTGTTGAAGATTATTAAACAATATTGTTATATTGGCTCTTATTATATATTTGACACTCTTTAAGCATTAATGAATATATTATTTCTGAAGTTTCTGTTTTCTTCTTTATGTATTTGATTGCAATGTATGATATTGAAAACATAATTGAATGATAAATCCCATCATGTACTTTTCATTTATAATCATTATTAAGTAGAAGGGCTAGTATAGTGGTACAAAGCAGGGAGTTTGTTGAATTAATAATATATGACCACCATGACCCTTATCAGTCTTATACTTGATTATAATTACTAATGATATCGGTGTACATGAATGATAGCTATTGTACATTATGATTGCTTAAATTATTAATTCAATAGACTGCATAATCATATGAGTCAAGTGGAAGAATATTAGAAATAATTCCTTTAATTGCCTCATGTGTTAAAACACAGTTAAAGGATTTAAAAATTAAAATGAGCCTTTAGGCTTTTGGCTCATTATGATGGGAAGTTGTAAAACTAGTTAATAGCTACTAGTTTGTTAAGGAGATTAAGGTTTTATCTCTGCCTAATAATGTAAATTTTCTTTGTTACAAAATATCATCTTAAAAGAAAGTAAGAAAGAGAAGTTCAAAGAAAGAGATAGATTGAGAAAAGGAAATTGTTGAGAATTGATTTATGCATAAGTCATGGACAAAGGTTAGGATCCATAAACTCTATCTTTGTATTAAAATAAAATATATGATCATGATTGAATATTTGTGAATTTCATATATCCTATTATGTTTATAAAAATTATGCCTACTGTATGAACCGTGCAAAATTTAGAGAACTCAGAGTTCCAAGGACATGACCGCTGTTTAATTGCAACTACTTCTGAAGGACAATAGCCATCAAGGAACCGACAACTAAAGATCGATAAGTAGACCAAAAGTTTTAAAAGATAGTTTTCACTCATCATCATTGAGCCAACCCACGTCAATTCGTGTAGGTTTGAAAATTACAGACACATGGGCACACCAGTGACACCACCTAACCCGTTTTTTATTTCCAGAGGATTGAGTAAATTTACTTCCAAATCTACTAACGATCCCAATCTGGTAAATAAATGTGTGTAGGAATTTTCCTATCCCTCTATTAGGAGGGCTTATGGTAAGTTGGACAAGATATATTTTTGACAGTACCTCGAAGCTGACAAGACATATTTTTGACGGTACCTCGAAGTTGTTCTTTAAGAACTTGTGATTTCATACACCGTTAAGAATTTTTTTCCTTTCCTTTCGGTGTAAAGAAAAATCATCTGTAATTGCTTCCATTTAGATTTTCTTCTATATTTGATCTTGGATTGCTAAAGGTCCAACGGGGAACAAAAAAGCTGTCATGTACTGAGTTCAAACTCAAAATTCCAGGCTCGAGTGGCAAACGTTTGGGCTTGGAAATGATGCTGATGAGGAGGAATGTCTTCTCAACTTGATTGATTCCAACATATGAATAGAAATGGACTTCGAACATATGAATAGAAATGGACTTCGGGATCAATTCTTATGGGCTTGAAAAGGTAAGAACTTAAGATAGTTGTGTACCTTCCAAAGCTTTTTTTACGGCATGAAATATCAAACATTGACTTACCTGAAATATTTGGTTAAATCAAAAGAGCTAAAAACCTTTTAATTTTTGGTACGAAAGTTGATACACCCGAAGGGTAAAATAGAGGCTATTTATAGGCAAGTGTTGCCAAGGAAAACAAGCCTCATGTTTTTCTTTGATGATTTCAGTTTCTTACAAGTCCAGACTAATACGTGCTTCATGCTTGAAACAAGCCTCGCATGTTTTATTTTGAGTTACTTGGCTCCACAAAAGTGTTAGGAAAAATTAGGACTTAGATAGAGCTGGGTCGCAGCTAAAATAAAATTGAAAATATTGAAGACAAAATAGACACAGATTTTACGTGAAAAACTCTTAAATTAGGGTAAAAATTACGGATAAGAATAGAAGAATTTTACTATAGGAAAAATAAAGAATTACAAAATAGACTCACAAAATATGCAAAATATTTTGTCTTACTTTTTTTTTCTTCTCTCTTTTCTCCCTCACTCTTGTTTCTTTTCTCTACTAATGGGTTGATTTGCTCTCTTCATGGAGACGTGTGGTATGGCTGGCTATTTGGCCAGCTATCTTTGACTTTTTTTTTTTTAATTTCAACTTTGATAGGCACAGAAAACAGTGCCTACCATTTTTAACAATTTTCCTATTTGAAGATTTGATTGAGAGTAAATCAGATCTTCACACTATTCTTTCTACCTTGCTGCTTCATGTTACGTCTTTATCAGGCCACACGAGGATCGACAACACATAAACTTATCACCATTGATTGCTTTTGTCATAAAATCTGTCAGGTTATCCATTGCATGAATTTTCTACATGTCCACAGTTTCTTCTTCCACTTTCTCACGAACAAAGTGATATTGAACTCGAATGTATTGTCTTTGAATAAAATGATGGATTCCTTGCAAGATGCAAAGCACTTTGATTATCACAGAATGAAGTAATATTCTCTTGTTTGCATTCGAGTTCTTCCAACATCAACTTCAACCATACTGTTTCTTTACTAGCTTATGTAGCTGCTACATATTCTGTTTCTGTTGTTAACGTAGCCACTACTGACTATAGTTTTAAAACCCAACTCACAACTCCTCTAGCTAGCGTAAACACATATCTTATAATGGATTTAATTTTATCAAAATCACCTACATAATCAGCATCAACATATCCTCTAATAGTAAAATCTAATCCTCTATAACATAATGCAACATCTGAGATTCCCTTGATATATCTAAGAATCCTCTTAACAGTATTCCAATACTCTCGACTAGAATTCGCCATGTATCTACTAATTACTCCCACCGTATGTGCAATGTCTGGTCTTGTACAAATCATGGCGACCATTAAGCTTCCCACTGCTAATGCATATGGTACTCGAAACATCTTTATCCTCTCTTCTTCATTACTAGGACTCATACTTGAGGATAACTTGAAATTAATAGGAAGAGGAGTATAAATTGACTTACAATCTTGCTTATTGAAACCTCGCAAGATCTTCTTTAAATAATTCTTTTAAGAAAGCCAAATCTTCATATTATTTCTGTCTCGGTAAATTTGCATCCCTAGAATCTTGTTTGCTAGTCCCAAGTCCTTCATTTAAAATTACCTAGCTAACTGTGCCTTTAATTCTTTGATACGATCATTGTTGGAGCCTGCAACCAACATGTCATCCACGTATAATAGCAAAACTATAAAATCATCTTTCTCAAACCTCTTGAAATACATAAGGGTCTGCATTTGGTCTGTTGTATCCAAGGCTCATGATGAAGGAATCAAATCTCTTATACTAACACCTCGACGCTTGCTTTAAACCATACAGAGATTTGTTCAACCTGCAACCCAAGTTCTCTTTCCCTTTTTCTTCAAAACCTTCTGGTTGGAGCATATAAATTTCTTCTTCAAGATCTCCATGAAGAAATGCATTTTTCACATCTAACTGCTCAAAATGCAAGTCAAATATAGCACATATTACCAAAACTACTGAAATTGTCGTGAGTAGAACCACAGGAGAAAATATTTTGTTGAAGTCGATTCCTTCCTTCTGAGCATATCCTTTCACCACTAATAGGCTTTCTTCCTTGTGGTTGTGATACCAGCTCCCATGTATTATTCTTATGTAGAGCTTCAATTTCTTCCTGCACTGTTGCCATCCACTGAGATGCATCTGAACTATTCATTACTTTTTAAAGAGTTGATGGCTTTCCGTCCTCAGTTAAAAGACAGTATGCAATATTGTTTTTTCATAATATCATTTGAGTGCCAGCTCGGTGCTTTTTTTGTGCGAGTTGATCTCCGATTATCTAAAACATCATATTCGACTAGTTCTTGCTCCTCATGCTCTAGTGTAGCTTCAGAAGAATCGTTTTGATCAAATTCCCTTTCCACCTGTACTGTTGCAGTCTCTGAATTCTCTTTTGAAGTGCTAACATCTTCTGTTTGCTTTTGATCATTATCTTCCAAGAAAATAACATCTTTACTTATAACATCTTGTGGACAGTGAGATTCCACAGAAGATACCCCTTTACTCCTTCAGCATATCCCAAGAAAATACATTTTTTTAGATTTTGGATCCAACTTCGTAGTTTCTTATGCATTGAACATCACATAGGCAGGACTTCCAAATATATAGAGGTTTGAATAATCCACTAGTTTACTAGTCCACATCTTCACCACATAACAAGTGGTATTGACTACTTCTTCCCACAATTTATTGTCTAAGCCCGCAGCTCTCATCATCGCTCTTATTCTTTCCAATAGAGTTCTGTTCATCTACTCTACCACTCCATTTTTTGAGGAGTGTATGCCGTTGTGAACTGCCTTTTAATGCCTCCTTGCTTGCATAATTCATCAAATTCTTTATCAGTATATTTGCCTCCATTATCTGAGCACAAACACTTAATCTTTTTACCATATTCGAGTTCCGCCCGTGCTTTATAAAATTTAAAAATTGGAAATAGATTTGCCTTCCTCTTGATAGAAAACACCCAACATCTCCTAGAATAATCATCAATGAATGATACAAAGAAATTTGCTCCTCCCAGGGACGTCACTGGTGCTTGCCATACATCAGAGAGAATCAATTCTAAAATTTCCTTACTTCTAAATTTTGATGTGTCGACGCTGCTTGCTCACAATGCAATGCTCACATAAGGGTAGTGATACCTTTGTGAGACTTGGAAGTAGATTCTTCTCTTCCAGTATCTTCATTCCTTGTTCAAACATATGTTCAAACTTTTTATGCCATGTCATTACAGAATTTTCACTTGGACTCGTCACAGCAACTGACTCTTCTCTTTCTTGCAAAGTTTCTCCCTTTAAAACGTTTAAATTTGCAACTATATTCTCTGCTTTCATAAATACAAACGCTCCTTTAATTACCTTCAAGATCTTGTTCTGAATCTCAAATATGAAACCAATATCATTTAGTTTCCCTTTAGACAACAAATTTTTCTTTTGGCCCTCCACGTATCGTACTTTTTCAATAGTCTGAGTTGTCCCATCATACATCTTTAACTTGATGGTGCTGATACCAACGATCTTCAGAGCTTGATCATTACAGCTATACACAGATCCCCCAGAGACAAATTCATACTGATAGAACTATTCTCTTCAAGAAGTCATATGAAAAGTAGCTGCTGAATCGAGAAGCCATACATTAACAAATCTTCTCTTGCCTCCAATAATTGTTGCCGCTTTACAGACCATTGTACCTTCATCATCTAAAGTATTTGTCGCATTTCCATGAGGAATAGAATCTTTCTTATTCAGATTCAACAATCCTTCTTCAGATGCCCTTTCTTGCCACAATTGTAGCACTTAAAATTCTTCTTACTCCTGGATTTCGATTTACCATGATTATGACTCCCACTTTGGCTACGTTTTATTGATCTTCCTCTCGTTACCGCCAAGGACTCCACTTATTGTGAATTTGCCAGCCTGTCTTTCTTACTTTTGCCCCGACTCTCTTTTTTCAGAATAGCAGCTGCAATATTGTTGAAGACTAGAGTGTTTATATTGTTTGTTAAATTAATGACGAGTTGATCATACGAATCTGATAGACTTTGAAGTAGAAGTTTCGCACATTCACTTATCTTTATTGTGTGCCCCAATGATGTGAGTTCAAAAAATAAAGTATTTAAATTATTTAAGTGCTCCGTCATCGAAGTGGATTTCGCCATGCGTTAAGTATAACGTTTTTTCTTCAGAAAAATTTTATTGCTGAGTGATTTGGTCTCGTACAATTTTGTGAGATGATCCTATATGTCCTTCATCATCTTCTTCTCCTCTATGCTAGATAATACTCCGTTAACTAGTGCTAGGTGAAGATTAGCTGCTCATCTTGATAATGACTAGGAAACAATAAAAATAACACCTGCTGCCTCATCACTGCAAGTCGCTGGATTCTGACGTATCAAAGAGAGTACAACAACAAATTTCAATGTGGCCAATGTTCCATAACTCCATTCCTGATTATGAAGTTCTAGCTGACATAGTTTGTTGAACTTTCACTTGAGGCCCACAGCCCACTGCTCAACTAATCGATATAAATATCTTTTGTATCAGTTACAACCCGTTACAGCCCACAAAAAGTTTTTAAAAGAGAGTTGAACTCATTTTGAATTTAAATTAAATTAAATTTATTTTTGTTAATTAATTTTGACATAAATTGATTTAAATTAAAAATAATTATTATAATTAATTATACTTGAAAATGTCTTGGTCTTTAATCCATGATCTTATTAATTAATATAATATTATATTATATTATATATTACAATTAATTAAATTAAAAATGCTTTTATTTTATCTTTAGTGCTTGTTTAGATGAGCTTTTGTCAGTAGAGCTTTTCTGAGAAGAGCTTTTCTAAAAAGCCAATTTACTGTTTGGCTGTCAATTAAAAAATAACTTTTTTAAAAGAGCTTCATATAATAGACT
>JANKOD010000192.1:8143788-8158451 GCA_026284645.1 Erythroxylum acuminatum
AGTTGTGTTTGATATTGAGTTGATGCTAGATTTCATTTGACCCATTGCATTGGCAAATCCACCGCACACACTAAGATACGCTTAACGGGATCTTGAGAAATGGAGTTCATTGATCAAGATCCTGGACTTAAAGAGTCCTTTAAGGTTTATCATTTAAGGCTTAAGAGCACTTAACGGGATCTTGAGAAATGGAGTTCATTAATGAAGATCCTGGTCTTAAAGAGTCCTTTAAGGTTTACCATTCAAACTTAGTGATTTCTAATCCCATTAAATTAGTTTTGAACTATGATAGCAAAAGCTCATTTTCAAGGGGATTTTATCACTTGTCTTAACCTTTTCATTTTCTATTTTCTATTTTCAAAAACCCAAAAATACTTTTTACATGCTTTTTACAATGCATTTTAGGTCATTAATATTTTCAAGATCGAAACCCCCTGCTTACTAATTTCGCTTGCATTTTATGACATGTAGGATAGCTTAGGTCCATTTCATTAGGTTCCGATTAAGTGAGATGACCCGAGGTTGCATCCTATATTGCAATCCTTGGAATTAAATTATTTTTGATTCGACTTCCAAGGGATTGATCTTTAGATCGAAACGAAGAGCCAATCAATGCCAGATCAGTTTTTCTTCTTCAGTTAATATAAAACAAGAAATATTTTGATTTTGAAATCTTCTAAATTGATTTTGTAAAGGTTGGTCTTTTGGCAAAAAAGAATACAGACCCATCCTTGTTTTTGACTTCACAAGAATTTTGGTTGAAAGACACTTTAAAACCAGAATCACATAGTTGACTGACACTAATCAAATTGTGTTTCAGACGATCAACTAGCAGCACATTGTCAATACATACAAAGGAATCTTTACCGATTTTACCGATTCCGATTATCTTGCCCTGCTGGTTGTCTCCAAAAGTTACCGATCCTCCCTTCTTATACTGAAGATCTAGGAACATAGACCTTCTTCCCATCATGTGTCATGAGCATCTACTGTCCAAGTACCAATGGTCCTTGCTGCTTCTTCCAATGAAGGATATCTGTAGGAGATATTAACTGTCTTTTAGGTACCCAGATTTTCTTGGGTCCTTTGAGGTTAGTGCTAACATATTTCATGGTATTATGATGATGCACATGATGAAATTTATGATAATAATATGATTGATGAAATTTCCTTTTCTTAGGAACCGAATTCTTTTTCTGCTGATTATGGTTTCTTATAAACCCTAAACCAGTTTTATCACTAGGGTGTCTATACTTCCCTAACATGTTGTTCATTTTCTTTGTACTCACAGTAAATGTTGCTAGATCAGCTGAAAGATTGTTAATCCTTAGCTTTAGCTGATTGATCTCTTCAGATCTATTTACAGCTCTCTCTTTTTTAATCTCGTCTATTTGCTTCTTTAAGCAAACATTCTCTTTCTCTAATTCTTGCGTATTTTCAAACTTTCTACATACTTTTTCTTTAAAAGTTTATACTTCTTTAAGATTGCATGAGAATCTTCTAATAGTTCTGAGTAAGCATCTTGTAATTCACTAACTTTTAAATTTACCTCCTCATCACTATCTTCCTCGGCTACTAGAAAAATATTTGCTTCTACTGATGCTTCTAAGTCAGTATCTGATTCAGATGAATCCAGATCTTCCCAGGTTGCCATCATGCTTTTCTTTCCTTCTCTATTGTTCTTCGGCTTTCTTTTTAGCAACGGGCACTCAGACTTGTAATGTCCTGGCTTGTTGCATTCATAGCATATGACGGACGTCTTCTCATTCTTTCCATCATCTTTGCTATTATTTCTGAACGCAGATTCTTTATTTCCTTTAGTCTTTTTCTTCCACATGCATCTGATATTTCTCAAGATAAAGGATAACTCATCATCTTCATCGCTTAAATCATGATCTGATTCACTGGAATCGTCATTCTTGGATTCTTCAATCTTTAGTGCTTTTGATGATGAATTCTTCTTCCTTTGAATCTTGTGATTCTTCTGTCCGACCTTCAATGCTATCGATTTATCCCATCTGGGCTTGTCTTCAGCATCAAGTTCGACTTCATGTATCTTCAGAGATCCAAGCAGTTCATCAAGCTTTAGCACGCTTAAATCCTTGGCTTCTTGTACGGCTATGAATTTTGGTCTCCATCTCTTCGGTATACTTCTTAAGATCTTTCGAACATGATCTTGATTATCGTAAGTTCTACCGAGAGCTTTAAGTCCATTGATGATGGTTTGGAATCTTCCAAACATCTGATCGATAGACTCTTCATCCTTCATCTTGAACAGCTCGTATTGATGTACAAGAATACTTATCTTGGACTCCTTTACTTGATTTGTACCTTCATGTGCGATGGATAATGTATCCCATATCTCCTTCGTAGTGTCGCATCCGTGAACCTTATCGTATTCACTTCTGCTTAAGGCACAACTTAAAAAGAACTTGGCCTTCGAGTTCAGTTGGAATCTCGCCTTTTGATCTACAAACCATCTAACTCGTGGAATGGGATTTCCTTCTTCATCAACCAGTGTATACGGTCCATTTTCTATTATATCCCAAAGATCAATATGAGTAGACTCGATGAAAAGCCGCATTTTGTCTTTCCAGTAATGATAATCTTCTCCGTTGAATGCAGGAGTTCTAGTGACTGAAGCACCTTCAACTATATAAATGTGTGATTCCGCCATGAACATTTTATCCATACTTTGTTACGGTGGTTCTTGGACACCGAGCTCTAATACTAATTGAAGTAAATCACACGTTAATACAGAGTTAATATTTGATATGCAAATGCACAAGAAGGGGGGGTTGAATTGTGTAATCTTTTTTTATAATCCCCTTTCGAAAACTTCTTGAAAACTTGCTTTACTTTAAAACTATCGAAAATTAGTATTATGAAAAATTGTAGTATATTTTCTAAGTGCTTTGTTTGAAATAGTAAGAGTAATAGTTAAGAGTTGAGAGATAGTTGACAAGTAGATTTATACTGGTTCACCCCAAACTGTGGGCTACGTCCAATCCTCAGAGATCCTTCTGAGATTTCACTACACTTTGCAAAGATACAAGTATTCTTTTCTCCGAGCCTCTTCAGGTCTCTTACAACAACTATTCTTTTCACACTTAGCCTCTTCAGGCTATCTACTTTTCTTCTTTCTACTGAAAGAGTTTTTGAGCTTTTGTTACAGATAATGATTGCTCTACTTTTTGCACAGTAAGATTTCTAGCTTTTTCTCTTGAAAATCTCTAACTTCTTAAATCGCTAAGCTTCTGCAGTCTTCGACTCCGACCTTTATTAATAGTCTTCATCTTCAACCGCTTCTTGATAACTGGTTATTTCTTCTTGTTTCTTGATCTTTAAAGAATCAGTTATTCAATTAAGTTATGTAACTAACTCAAGCTGATTAGTCATCTGACGTAGTAATGGTTCTTTCGTCTCACATTCTTCCGTCTGATTTTTTTTGCGCCTTCCATCTAACTTTTGTTTTGCGCCTTCCGTCTCACTTTTGTTTTGCGCGTCTTCCGTCTGACTTTTGTTTTACGCCTTCCGTCTAATATTTGTTTTACGCATCTTCCTTCTGATTTTTGTTTTGCGCCTTCCGTCTGACTTTTATTTTGCGCCTTCCGTCTGATATTCGTCTGCTTCCGTCTTACTTTCTTCTTATTATTTGGTTTTCATCAAAATCATTGAACGTAAAGTCATTTTGACTTAACAAAAGCCTCTATTTGGGATGACACAAGTGACTCTAAAAGTGAAGATTCAGAATAAGATGTAGCTCACATGTATTTCATGGAAAGAGATGACGATGATGAGATACTCTCTAATTTTAAATCATGTGATAATGATAATAGTGACATTGATTTAATATATAATAAACTTACTGAGAGTCTTGGAATTATAAGTATGAAGAAAAGCTACCTTTTAAACTCCAAAAAGTTCAAAAGTATCTAAATGCATACATGAGTGAAAATGGAAAGATAAAGAGTGAATTGCTTAACATCAAAGCTTCTAAAGGTTTAGCCATAGTGGATAATTATGACTTAGACACTTTAAAGCATAAGAATGAAGAGTTGAAGAGAGATCATGCATTATATCCAGAGTAGTTGACAATAGTATTGCATTTTTAGGGAAAAAAGAGAAGGAAATATAGATACAATTGATCTTGATGATTTCTCTAACTAAGCTATGAAGTGTCTAATGTCTATTGGTGAAGATGTATGGATTTGGCATAATAAAATTAAACATGCAAGTATAGACCTTATTTCTAACCTCAACACTAAAAACTTGTAAATAGGCTCCTGAAGGTCAAATTTGAGAAAGATTTGTGGAATTTGTCAAATGGAAAAACAAATCAAAGTTGGTAACTTCCACTAGACTTTTACAATTACTTCATATGGATTTGTTCAGACTAACTAAGGTTATTAGTTTAAGTGGTAAATTTTATCCTTTCATCATAGTTGATGATTTTAGTTTTTTTAGGTCTTATTTTTTAGCAAACAAAGATGAATGTTATGGGCTTTTTTCAAATTTGATAAAAGGGTACGTATGAAAAGAAACTTTCTATTGCTTTTTTAGGAGTAACTATAGCAAGGAATTTGAAAACTAAAATCTTAAAATCTTTTGTTAGGAAAACAATATCTTTCACAATTTTTCTTCACCAAGAATCCCTTAACAAAATGAAGTTATTAAAAGGAAAAATAGGACCATATAAGAAATGGCTAGAACTATGATCAATGAGTATGATCTTTCTAAATATTATGGGGTAAAGGTAGTTGCCACCATATATCACATCTCAAATAGAGTCTACATAAGACCAACCTTAGATAAAACACCTATGAAATTTGGCATAGGAAGAAGACAAAAATCAGTTACTTTAAAGTTTTTGGTTATTAGTGCTATATTTTAAATACTAAAGATAACATCAGAAAATTTGATTCCAAAATGGATGAAGGGACTTTTACTAACTATTCCTTAACTATTGAAAAATCTAATGTATGTTTTTTTTTTATGAATCTAACCCTCTTATATCTAAGAAAGATCTTAAAAATGATGATATTGGTATATCCAAAGAACTAAAGTCATTAGCCCTAGAAGGAAACAAAAGTGATCACTAATAAATCGCACATAAACATAATAAGTAATAATGTGAGGGAAACAAGAAGGATGAGAAACTCCCAAGAGATTGGAAATTCAAGAAGAGTCATCCTCCTAACCAAAATTTTGGTGAATGTTCAACAAGCAGTATTCAATATATCTCGTGTTAAAGATTCATCTCTTATTGCTTTTATTTCTTAAGTTGAACGTAAAATGATAGAATAGGCGTTTAACAATGAAAATTGGGTTCTTGCTATAGATGAGGAGTCAAATCAATTTGAGAGGAATAAAGTATAGACTTTATTACCTAGACTTAGTGATCACCAAGTTATAGGCACCAAGTGTGTCTTTTAGAAAAATTAGATAAGTTAGGTAATACTGTGAGACATAAAGTTAGATTGGTCGCAAAAGGTACAATCAAGGGAAGGGTAAAGTCTTTGATGAAACTTTTACTCCAGTGGCTAGGGTAGAAGCCATTAGGCTATTGCTTGCATTTGCATTCATATACAAATTGTTTCAAATGGATGTTAAAATTGCCTTTTTAAATGGTTTATTCACTTGCCTAACCATGTCTACAAACTTTCCAAAAATTTTAAAACAATAGAAAATGGATTTTCTAAAAGCAAGGTTGACAATAGAATTTTTATTAAAATGCTCAAGCATGGCATCCTAATCAATCAAATTTATGTTAATGATATTATTTTTGGTACTAATAATAAGAATATGTGTAAAGAATTTTCCAAGTGTATAAGTAAAGAGTTAGGGATGAGCATAATCGGATAACTTTTTAGTCAAAATCCAAAACAAGCAATTGAAGGAAGGTATCTTTATAAATCAAACAAATTACACCCAAGAACTACTCAATCACTTCAAAATGGAGCAAGAAAAATCATTAGGGACACTTATAAGCATTATAATAAAATTGAACAAAGATGAAGAGGGTACACTAGTGGATGTAAAGCTCTGTCGAGGTATGATTGGTAACTTACTTTATCTTACTACAAGTAACTCTGATATCATGTTTAGTGTCTACCTATATGATAGATTTCAATTAACCCATAGAAAATCACATCTATTAGCCATTAAATGCATCCTTATATACTTATGTGGAATCATTTTATTAGGACTCTAACACCCTAAAAATATTTTCTTTAACTTGGTTAATTGGACGACGATTTTTTCAGTAGCTATTTAGAAAGAAAGAGCACATTTGTTACTTGTCAATTCCTAAGAAATACATTAGTTTCTTGGTTTAGTAAGAAACAAATTCAGATGCTTTGTGTATAGTGGAAGTTGAATATGTGACAATTGGAAGTTATTATACTCAAATCCTTTAGGTTAGACAATAACTTAGAGATTATAAATTAGATCTTACTAAGATACCGATCAAGTGTGATAATACAAGTGCTTTTTATCTCATAAATAATCTTATTAAACATTCTAAGAAAAAGTATATAGAAATTAAATGTTATTTCGTTAGATATCATCTATAAAATAGAGACATTAATGAGTTAAAATTTTTGTGACACAAAACAAATTAGTCAACTTTTTTACTAAACCTATAAATGAGGATATATTTTGTTCAATTAGAACAGAATTAGGGATGATTGATGGAAATTCCTTTGGATAAATGAGTTTTTAAAGTTAAATTTTGTTCCTACGCTGTAATTCGATGTCTAAAAATTTAACATAAGTTTCCAAAATTATTGTGGTTATTTTTCACCCTAAATTTTGCTCCCTATCTGGTCACCCAATCAGTCCCACTAGTTCACTAGTGCCCCTCAGTGGTCAATACTGCTATCTTTGGATGTCTTTTCTTTCCTAAGAGGTTGGGAGAGTCTAGTCACATATACTGGTAGAATAGACACACTAAGTGGTTGACCGATATCTGTAATTGGTTAACCCATATTATTGATCCTTAAATTTATTTTGATCGGACGACCAACAATAGATATTAGGTAACCAATATCACCAATTCTTGACCAATATATCAAATTTCTTTAAAACACAGATGGTCCTATTTTTTTCTCACTAGTCAATCACACCTCTCTCTCTCTCTCTCTCTGTAGATCTCTTCACTCCCTATCCTCCTCACTTGCTTTCACTTTAAATGACAATCAATAACAAAACTTGCATGCACTTCTCTTATTCTTTCCTCACCCATCTCCCCTTGGGTCTTTTTGAGAAAGCCTTAATACGCTTCATCTTCTCTGACGTCACCTCCACTTCTTCAACAAGACTTATGCATCCTCCCCACCGTCATTCAGCTCTATAACACACCAGGGCGGTTTCTCCTTCCTCTTCCACACTCAATTCACTCTCCTATTATGAAGGTAAACCTAGCCTTCCCAAATTTGGGGTTTTCTAAAATTTTGAATTTCTTTGTTTAATTAATGGTTTTTTTATCTTTTCATCTCAATTTCTAACATGCTTGTGCATGCCAATGAATTCAATTTCATGAATTACATGTTCAATTGCATCAATTTACCATATAGGGCAAATTAGGATTTTTATAATTAGGAATTGCCCAATATCACTCAAATTGCATTGAATTTTTAAAACTTGGAGTATCCTTAGAACAATTCATGACTAATTTAAATTTCTATGACTCTTAATCGTTTTGAATTTTATCCAAATCAAAATTTTTGATCATTTTGCAAATATAATAATTAGGAATTTCTTCTTTATGCATTACTTTTAAAAATTAAAGCCTTATTAATTCCATTAATGATTGGTTTAATCCTTTTTAACTATGAGTTGCTTTGCATTGTGTTCAATTTTGTCTAAATCGAACTTTTTGATTGCTTTACCTAAATGATAATTGGTTATTTCTTATTTATGCATCAATTCTCAAACTTAAAGATTTGTTAATCTAATTGAACATTGTTTTAAGGTCTTTCAACTACAAATTGCATTGAATTACATCTATTTCTGTGCGAAACATTTTTTTGATTATTTAGCCTAAATTCCCCCTTGTCTTATCAACCTACCCATTTATGCTTATGTGCATCTTTTGCTTATCTATGTCTTGTATGTTAAATTCCTACTTAAAATTTGTAGACTTAAGATTATAAAAGTACAACCTTCTATCTTTTACGAATAATCTTTTATACCCAATCATTAGTCTATTTCCAAACCTTTTCTTCTACCCATAATCTTATAATTCACCCGTCTTTCTCTCATGGCCAAAACTAGAGTAACTATAATCCCACACCTAGGACTATCACTTAAGGTAGGGCTACGTTTACTTTATTGTTTATAAGAATAATTAAATTCATTTACTTTTATTTCATTCTAGCATTTGTGAAAATTTGGATACATTATTTTATAAGTTAGTAAACTTTCAGTTAAAATCTTGAATTCACACACCCTATTAGGTGCCATTATGAAATAACAAATATCATAACACTAAAAATAGGGGAATAAATTAATTAGTAGATTTTGTTCTTGTCAAACATACTATAACCACTAAATATTTTACATAGATCATAATTTGAAGAATCATATTCAGCATCCATTGTGAGATTTAAAATTGATAATATCTCTTATCATCATTTAACTAAAAATTACTCAAATATTGAATATGAACAATTGTATTCATATTTTAATTAACTATTAACATATGAACATTTTTTTGAAAAATTAAAAAAACATGGTCATCAAACAATTTTGAAATAATGTTGGGACACTCATAATGAGTTCCATTTATATATATTTTGAATTTATCCTTAGAAATTAACTTCTCACGTTAGTTTTTTATAAATATTTTACAAAGACAAAAGTAGTTTTCAAAATGTGAGATTTAAATACTTAATGTAAGTTTTTACTTTGAGGTGCATTGGATTACTTGTTTTAATGCTTGGTTATGTGTTTCTTTGTAAACACTTGTCCTGTGTAGCCATGAACAGAACATACTATCGTAATCCCACTTAATGGTCTTGCATGGTCGTAAACTTATAGGAGTCCATGAAGGAGCTCCATGCCATTAGCAGGCAGGCGGGAGAAGCCTTTTGTCAATGTGCACTTGACTTAACTTAGGAGACCACCACAAACCCACATAACATGTATTTCATATCTTGTAAACTTATTGCCCAAAATGGCACTTTTTTTTCCGAAACTTGATTTCATAACCCTAAAATCGTTAAAAAAACAATATTCTTTCAAAAACGTTTCTACCATTCATTTCATAAACCAATAATACAATTCATATACAAACATGTAGCACATTCTTCAAGCATTAAAAAGCAATAAATGAACATGTATAAGGTAGTTAAAAAATCCTTTATTTATGTTCTTTCAAAAGAAGCATTTATAGCTTATTACTCAATTATAAAAGTGTAACCCACCTTGATTTCCTTGCTTATAAACTTGCTTAGGGATGTCTTTCCTCTTGATCCTCTTGTCTCACTTGATTTCCTTAAACAATAACCAAAATTCCATTCAATTTGGTTTAGAAATTGGAAAGTTACAATTTGGAATATTTCTTATACTGAAACAAAATTATATACTCAACGTCCATCCTGAAATTGAAATTCTTAGAGACTGAATTTAGACTCGATTCCTTCATATAATTTATAGCCCTATGTCTTTAGTTTACACCAAATCAAAAATCAGTCCATTTGGACATCTACAGAAAAAGTTATGTCCAAAATACCAAAGCATGTTCGTGTAGGAAAAATGGACTTCGCCTTTGCCACAGTGAACTTGTCTAGAAACCCACTCCGAAGACATATTGTGCTACTTTTTCCAGTTTTTAACTTCCCACCTTTCACATATAACCTATCTTAGACCTAACCCATCTCTTTTACTTCATTTTCAACTTCACTTCAAGCCAATATCATTCACAAACCCATTCATGATCTATCTTTGATCATTAACCCAAAAAATGTAAAATATTAACTCATACCATTCATCAACAACTTTCTACCCATATTCAACCTTGTTTTTCACTTCTAACTATCACTAAATATGCTTCATCTAACAATCAAGAAGGGTTCATGCTTATACTTACTTGATTTAGCTTCAAATTCTTCAAACTCTTCAAGATCTCCAAAAACCCTAATTTTCTTCATTCTTTTCTTCTCTTCGTTCACTCTCTCTCTTTTCTTCCCTCTTTCATTCACGATTTTGCTTCTTCAATTTCAAGACTCCAATTTTCCTTTTCCCATTCTACTCTTACTTTAATGCCTTATAAGTTTTAGACTTAAGTGATCTTCCTAGAATGCCCCTTATGCATTCTTACTTCTTCAATTTAACTTACACCATACTATACTCTAACTAACTTTTAATTTCTCCATTTAATACTTCTAATTTCTCCTTATGCTAGGAAGATCATGGATTCCATTCTAAGAAAATAAAATAAAGCAAAATAAATAAACAAATAAATGAAGAAAAATTAATATCCTCATAAAAGTGACATATAATTTCTTATTTATTCCGGTAGGGTTATGGCCTTTTTTTTGTTTTTCTAATAGGTCATTGTAAATGATGTAGTAAAATATTGTTAAATGCCATGTTGAATCTAGGCATCTCTTCATAGATGCTCCCTTTATTTTTCCTTTTAATCTATCTATCCTAAGCTTTTTTAACTAAGATTTATTAACTAAAGAATCACCCCTCTTCTGATTTTATTGTTCCTTTTGGGGTTTCTCACATTATGCTCTACATCCTTTAGGATTATCTACATCCTTTAGGATTATGTACTTGCACGCCCTAATTTACACCACTTCAAAATTTTGAGATCATTTTTTACCATTTAGCTCCCTAGTGTTAATGGAGCCTGAGTCCATTCGCAAAGATTGTTACTACTAGCCTTACCTCAACATTAGAGATTTACGTAGTTTTAAAATTAAGGTAATGGAGATAATCCCTTAATCTTTCCTCCGCCCTTCGGGTTATTGATATTAAATATATTGAGTCTTGAGGGCCATATTTGTTGTTGATGAAATGTGACATGAACATCACAACTATTTGTTAGAAAGTAGATATTAATGTAGGGAGTAAAGTTTAAAACCATGATCGTGCTGCTCTAGTCAAGGTAAAAGAGAAAGCTTTGTATTTTGTAATGTCAAATACACCATGGAAGTCTAAAAGTTTCTTACAACGGTATGCAAAATTACTAAGATCGTGTATACCACTATAGGTCTAGGATTTAGATCTTGAATCTAACTAGTTATAGCCTAACTAAAACGTCAGGTTCTAAGGAGTTGTTATCTATTAGGGTTGCCCTGCCCACAAGTTTCATGTTTGGTTGGCATAAGATGCAGATGTAGAGTAATGGAGTGTTGATGGCACAAGGTTGCAGGGTCAAGATAGGACTCCCCAGATAGTGGGTGTGGGCTTGATGTATAGAATTGAAGGGTATGAATTATTCTTCTTCCGATGGTGGTTATTGGGTGTATGATTAGTTCCTTTCGTTTGTCTATTGCATTGTAATAGTAGTTTCACTTGTTTTTGCAACATGTTAAAATTTTGGCTACTTAGTCCTCAAACTACTGAGGAATGCGATGGATTCAGGGATATTAGTTGTTCCAATAACATTAAGAGAATGGTTATCGTTGTCATTGTTTATCATTCTTTCTTAGATTGGTGTTAACTCGGATATTTTTTTTAATTCTATCTAGTAAGGAATTAGAAGATTTACCTCATCACCTACAGCACTACTAGTGTCTTTAAATGCATGACAATCTCATCTCTTAAAACTTCCCATAGTGTATTATCTTAAGTTGCTTAATTTAAAACACTAGTGTGAAATTTCCAACGCTTAAGTTATCAATTTTAACAGGTTTACTGATTTAACCAATTTCTTATAAAGAAACACAAAACCCAAAAAAAAGAAAGATCTTAGCTTAAGTACCACAGACAGCAAAACCGAACCACAAGTGAAGTCGGTAAACCTGAAATATTAATGTATTAATAATTTATGGCTTCACAATAACAAATATAATTAATAAAACTTCAGTCCCTGCAATTATATAATCCTAATCCATTCTGGTTCTGCCTGAATCTGCTAGGGCTGGATGTTGCTGCCTAGATCCATAATTCTGACAGATCTAACTTGTGGGATGCCTGCAAAACAAACAAGGCTCGCCGGGGGTTAACTACCGGCAGGCCCCTCTGACGCTCAAGTTAGTCTTTTTGAGGAGGTTTCGGTCGCGGAGAACAGAGAAAACTAGGATTGTAATGTCGTACCTGTATCATGGCCAAATAGTACCTTATATACGGAATAGCTGCCAGGTTTAGGTCTTTACGTAGGTCTTTATGTTTGCATGAAAAATTATCACCTACGACTGGGCCGTCGATGCCTGGGCCTAGGATTGGGCCTTGTATGGCCAACCTAACCATAAGCCCCTACTCCTCGAGTCTGATCAAAGAGAATGGTCGAAGGAGTACATAAGGATGGTGCGGGTCTTCTGTATGACAACTCGCTATAAGGCCGGTCGGTCAGAGATCAATGCCCTATGCGCAATAGCTCCCGCTAGATTAGAAAACCGATCGAGCTTCTATGCCTAGCACGCTACCGCTCGGGCGAGGACAGAACGATCGGTCGACTCGTGTTAAGGATGGGTGATCGATCGGCTCATACTAGGGCAGGGCGATCGGTCGGTCGTCGATGTCTACTCGCAACGCTAGGTCTAATTATTACTTGACGATACGTATCTTTCGGGCGCCGTTCAAAATTTGAAACGATGCGTCCTTTTAACTGCCGCGCAGCTGTCATGCGCTGTCAAACGCTGTCTTGTGTGTCCTTTCGACTGTCACGCCGCTTCAGGTCTTTAACAAACCTAATTTACCGCAGCTCAGATTTTGCCACGTGTTCAACCTCAGCTCGGATTTCACCACGCGTCTATCGTCGATTGGTACTCCCGTTCAGTTGATGCTATAAATTTTGGAACCGACGATCTTCTTTCGCTCTGCGTATTTGCTTTTCCGCTTCTATTCTTTTCGTTTTCATCTCTTCTACTCTCTGCAGTTACCGGAGTATACTTTTCACCACCGTCTTCCAAATTCCAAACCTTAACCACTAACTAGGTACGTCCTTTCTCCTCCCTTCATCCCATAAATTTCCTTTTTGTAATCATGTCGTCAACCAGCCCTAGAGGGGAAGTTAGTCCTAGGGAGGAAACCGCCGAGAGGGCCTTACAGATTGTTGGGCCGCTGGAGATAGTAGCGGAAATGGTGGAAGTGCCAGAGGCTGGTGGGAATGAGGCGCCTGAGGCAGAGGGAACTGAGGAAGTTGGGGCGACCGCCCGAAAGGGTGGGCAGATCGTCGAGAAACCGCCGAGTGACCCATTGATGATGACCACGAGGGAGTTAAATCGATCGGTCATCAGGAATAACATCCCCACGGCGTGGGGACCCAGACTGGCCTCCGAGAATGAAAGAATTCATAGCAGTCCAGGAGTATATTTTGCTGTTTCAGACAGTTTTTTCTCGGTCGGTGGTATGAAGCTCCCATATGCCCCGGTTATTGATGAAGTATGCTGCGCCTATCAGCTGAGGTCGAGCCAAATTCCTCCAAACGGCTGAAGATTTATGAACGGTCTGGCCTTGCTATGCTATCAGTTCGGGTGTCCCCCATCGGTCGGCATCCTGCGCTATTTCTTGAGAATGAACTAGAGCTCGAGTGTCAGGGCCGGGATCCCTCATCTTCAATACAGGGATGCGCGCTATCGTCCTGCTGGAATGGCCTAAAAAATCCAAGCTTGGAGGATGAAGTACTTCTTCGTGAGACCCCCAAGATCGCCTTTTGAGTCCACGCCGTGGAGATATCCTCTGGCCGAGCGGTGGAATGATCTTTCAAACGTGTCCCTTACTAGGGAGGAGTTGGAGGCGATCGATCGCATTAAGGCACTCGGTCGGTATGACTTCGATCGCCTCATTCTGGGATATGGCGGGGGGACCTCGGCCGATTCGTTCTTAGTCGACCCCCCGCCCCGAATTAGCGGGCTAGAAGAAGAAACTGCCCCTTCTGGTTGACCCCTCGTAGTTTAATTATTTTTCATGTTGTAAATGTTGGTTTCATTTTCTAACCTGTTTCCATATTCGTACAGCCATGGTGAAGATCAGTGACTTCGCCGGGTCCTCCAGCGCTTCCAGGGGTCAGCGCAAGGCTGCTAGGCCGTCTAAGAAGACAAAAGAGCAAGGCAAAGAGGGGGAGACCAACTTGGAGGTCGCTCAGCCGACCGTTCCCAAGCCGCCTACAGCACTCGTCTTGGCGGCAGTCCCCGAGCAGCCAACGGTGATGACCCGATCGACGGGCGTAGAGGAGGAGGATAAGGGGGTGGAACCACCTCTTAAAAAGAAGAAAATCGTTCGGGTTCTCGACCAACCGCCCCGCTCTTCAGATATAAACAGGGAGAAAGGAAAGGAGAAGGGGAAAGGGGAAGAGCGTGTTGCCCGGTCGGATGAGGGCAAAAGGAAAGAGCGAGTGGCGAGCGCCGATAAGTGGGAGCCAGCGATCAGTCTAGATAAGACTGCGTCGCTTGGGAACTTCAATGTGGCGCTTCATATTGCTGAGAATGTCATTCCTCCTACGGATGAGAAACTTATAGATTCGTTGGATAACCAGGAGCTGTCGG
>JANKOD010000192.1:8162820-8177853 GCA_026284645.1 Erythroxylum acuminatum
ACTTTGTCTCTTCTGGTGACTATTTTACCTTTCTCGGTTGTGATGATCTTTATTTCCTTTCCACTCTCATGTTAGGTGATAATATCCAACTTAATGACTTTATTCTACACAACATGGTCAACTTCAATAACACTAAGAAAACGAACCAACATATTCCATAAGCTCTCATCCTTATTCTCATCTTTTATCACTTTAATATCCCTTCCACTGAGATTGAGGTTGAGGTTGAGGTTGATTTTGATTTTGATTTTCTTTAATTTTTCCACCCTTAATCATATGGGTTATAAATTAGTTGATGGTCAGATAACTTGATCACACCAAAGACAACAACTTTAATCTCAGCAACCCTCACTAATGTGTGAGGCTCCCTTATATGAAGATGATCTTGGTAAGCCTCTCCTATATCACTATTGAGCCACCTACAAATGATGAGGCTACCACCTCATAACCACATCACAAGTCTCCATACAATGCTCATTTGGCCACCATTAAGTATCAACTTACCATGATGCAAGGTGAAATTCACTCCTTTCAAAATATCACAATGCATCGACTTGATGATTTACAAAGCTTAATCAAGTCTTGCTTTCCTCCTTTAGTTAATTGACTTTATATTATATTTTTGGATAATTGATTTCTTTTTTATAATTCCAAAAAAAGAGAGAAAATTTGATCATATTAGATTTATGAGGAGTGATGACAGTCAAGAGGAGTAAATTATATACATATATATATATGATGATTTTTGTATTATAATATCGTTATACTTGAGTAAATTTATATTATTTACAAGTATGGATATTTATTATGTTGAAATTCTCTTTTGTTCTTGATATTGAATTATGTTTTATGCATGAATTAAGTGAGGGCTTTATATTATTTACAAGTATGGATATTTATTATTTTGAAATTCTCTTTTATTATTGATATTGAATTATATTTTATGCTCGAATTAAGTGAGGGCTAATTATTATTTTGATATGGATACTTGTTTGTATGCTTAACTTTATTGTTGTTCTCTAAAATCATAAATATTGTCATCAGAAAAATGGGACATTATTCAACTAAGAAAGGTACCAATCGATATTTTAAAGATTAAATATTGTAAGTATTACTAATGAGTTTATTATTTTAATAAAAATAATATAAAATTGAAATGAGGACATAAAGACGAGAAAATAGTTCATGAAGTTGATAAAGAGAAGTTGACGTTTGCAACAATGAAAATAAATATCAAACTAAGAACAAAAGAAGATTAAGGTTCATTTAAGTTAATTTTACATTTTGTATTATTAATTTTAATCTTACTTTATTAATTTGATAATCTGAAAGGCTCACAATGCATAAGCATTTCATCTTACTTCATTGTATGAGTCTTTTCATTTATCAAGACCTATTAAAGCTTTTGATTTTAATAAAACAATCTTTTAATCTTTCAAACATTCTTTAGGGAAAGTTTTGGGAGGTGTTTAAATCATAATTACATTAACCTAATTGGGCTTGAGAATTTGAAGTTGTTAAAATCATGTTTTTAGTAGGATTGGTCAACCTATATAGGTTAGTGGTCGACTAATATAAATTAAAATTTTTAAGTTTGATATACTGAGAATTTGTTTTAAGATTAGATGATGTATTAATCGGTCAATGTGCCGTATTAGTCGACCAGTATGCCTACTGGTCGATCGATGTCTCAATGACTAGTGAATTTGTGCATTCAATGCATACTGTTCGACTAATGATTTACAGTTAGCCATTATAATGACTAGTTTTTTACTCTAATGGCTAATACCCGAAACCTTGTAGATATATGTTTTCTCATTATTTTTAGCATTAAGAAGTATTTGAGTATATTTACATATATTTATAAGTATTTTCAATCATTTAAGCATCGTTATCTTATGTTTATGTGAGTGAGCCTCTTGGAGTTATCAAGTAATAAAGTGCGGTATTCTGAGCCGTAAGATTTGATTAGAGCATTATATTATTCTACTAGAAAGTGATCCAAGTGACATTAAAATTCCTTTTCACCTTGGAAGAAGATTATAAAAGAGTTCTTCTTTTCCAATAAAGATTGTACAAAGATTATTCTTTGCCTTAATAAACATTATGGTAGAACTCCAAGAGGAGTTTTGGAAGTTGACATAGACAAGGATTGTCTATCAAATCAATATAAACAAATTTGCATTTTTTATTCCCTACCTTTTTAAAATTATTTTTCAATTTTTAATTAATTTATATTAACCAATTCCTTTTATTCTTATTTATATTGATAGTTGTTGATGAGCACATTAGTTACAATTTTTTTAATTTTTATAAACACCCAATTCACCCTCCTTTTCAATTCGTTGAAAACTAATCATTTGAATGTAATATTATTATATGCTTGTCTAATATCTATCTTGGCATTGAAGTAGCTTAAAATAAAAAAAAAAGTCCCACTATTTGTTTATATTAAGTGGAAAGTTTTTAAGTCAAAAGTTTGTATTTTAGAATGTATTTCAATGATAATCAAAAACTGTAGATCATTGAAACATAAGACTAAAATTATAGTTGACTATGATAACGATCAACCATTATAAGGAAAGTATTACAAACAGAGCATAATTCAATTAAAACTCATTCTTAGAGCATTTCTAAATATACTGTCACAATTAGCACGTAATCATTGAGGAGAGGCCATTTTCTTCTCAATGACAATGCTTTTCAAATGACAAGTCAGATTGATAAACTAACAGAGCTTGAACCCAAGGAAAGGAAACTTTACTTTGTTTAATCCAAAAAACACGTCCAAATGACTAACAAAGTTTGAAAAATCTTTCATCTCGTCTGTGGAAAATGGAGATCACTGGTTTATAATAACTGCTTTATATACCAAAAGAATCGCAAAGCACCCAACCAAGCACAAAACGCAAGCCAGAACAGGACTACCCATTTTGACAATGACGACATTTTCTTTCGATTAAACAAAATAAAAGATTGAAAACCAAACTTGTAGTGGTTAAAGCAAAATCAATCATCATCATGTATTTTGGAAAATTTTAAAGAAAATAATCTAAGGATTAAAAAAAAACAAATCTTTGTAAAGTTGCACAACTTAAAAGGAAAACAATAGATTCTTAGAAAAATTTGGAATCCTTGTGTTGGCTCTAAACCATTACAAACGAGAAACACACACAATCATGAAATAGCTATTAGTTTATAATAGATCATCTCTTAAATTTTGAAGGGACAAATTTAAGCTCTGAATCATTCAAAGCAGACTGTACAATCTTTACCAAAAGATATTTGCAATTTATCTTTTGCTTTCCCTACGGTTCTTTTGCTCCTAAATCCTAAAGTTCAAATAATCACTATTTCTTCTATTCCTAAGTAATTATCTTGTTTACCTTTTATTTAATCAAAATTTGACCTTTTAGTTATGATTATAAATTTTTACCCATTAATTTAAGAATGATATGTTTAGTGTCTAGCTCTATTTTGAGATTTTTGATAATCGTAGAAACTTTTATGAATCGTAAGGATGACAAATAAGTGAAGACAAGATGGATAAAACTCTTTTAAGAAAAGACATTGCTATGTAGGATGCTATATGCCCATATGCTTAACTTATACAGCCTTGTATATCAATCGTATAAGCAACACTTACGTGTAAAGTGATACAAGTTAATTAGTGTTCTCCACTTACACACCTATGTGAAGCAATTGTGTAAGTCTCTGAAATCTTGCAAAGGACATGAAGAGCGAAGAATGTTGGAAATTCACAATTGGAATAATCTCACGTTAGAAAGAAACATAAAGATGAAGTGAGTTATATATAAAGATAGAACTCATAACCCATTACTTTAAGGTTTTGATTGAGATGTGATATCTTAGTTGTATATAGACTCACTTAGATATGATCTAATTTTTCCTCAAGCCTCCTCAAAACCTTTTATTGGTATCAGAGTTAGGTTAACGAAGTCCAATAAATTGAGATTCATGGATTTGAGTTAGATGAATGGGTGATTCATTGAGTGACTCAAATGCCTTCAACGTAAAGTGAGTTAAATACAAAAATATGACTCATAATCTAATGCTTTAAGGTTTTGAGTTGAGATAATCATGGAGTGACTTAATTGGCTTCAACGTGAACTGAGTTAAATATAAAAATAGGACTTATAATCTATTGCTTTAAGGTTTTAAGTTAGAGACAATTTCTCCTTAGACCTCCCTATACCTTTCATAACTATAAAACTTGAGATACCAAGAACATATTTAGAGAGAGTGGTCTTTTTTTCATCTGTCTATGAAGCAATCTAATTTGTCTTATTTTTCGGCTGTGAAAAATTAAACGAAACTTTTTGGGTCAACGTGTTTCTAGCTCGTGTAGTTCCGATAAGATATTTTTTTGTTCATATCGGTATCTCTTATCACCCTAAAATAGATGATGTCTTTTTATATATGGATACATTATAAATTAGGTTATTATTAGACTTGGTTCTTTTATAGTCTTTTATATGAAAGTTTGGTTTGGTCAAAACATGAGAGTATATATATATTGTGTAATCATGATGAAAAAGATGTAAACGGACGTTGGCTGTTAGGTGTACCACTGTTTCTACGCATAATGAAATCCTTTGCTGTGTTTACTGGTATACAAGGCTTATTTGTGGCATTGCATACTTGAGTTATTTATTTGACTTCTCGGCAAGGAATGGTATATCTTCAGAAGGTTCAAGTTTTAGACCATAGTGAAGAATGACATAAAAATGTTAGGACTAGATAATGCATTAACATTGAGTTTCTAAGGTAATGCAAATCATATTCTGGTATCTAAGGCCACCACAATTCTAGTATTCATAGGCTTCTTGTATTTAGTGGAGATGGAGAACGAATGATCAATCTATTTACCGATGAATAAATATTATATATGAAATAAAAGAATTAATTTAACTCAAGATATTATGCATCGTTATTATATGCATTCCACATATATAACAGTAGATAAAAAGTATTATAAATGATTCTTGAATTTTTTAAAAATAGTAATAAATCAAGTGAACTGATTTTTTAACCCTCACAAGGTATTACATAATTTTAAATAATGATAGTAATTATAATTAACTTTTATTTAACAATATATTTAGATAATTTCTATTTGATTGATTTAAATTATACCAATATACTTAAATTTGTTTTACTATGAGATATTATATACGAAATTATGGAGGCAGAGAACACCTGAAGGTAACTAAAACATTCTTAAAAAACATTATTGAACATATCCAACAATAAATTATTATTGAAAGATGTTATAAGACAACGACCATTGTGAGCATGGCAACAAAGATTCTTAGGGCCCCGCTAGTGGCTACTGGGTTGATGAATGATTAGCTTTGGTCTTTTTGTATGCTTTCTCTGTTTATCAACCGTCCGTGTGGACCAGATTAAAGAGAATAAGGTTAGAATATCCTATCTGAAACAGGGTGCTCCAACCCAAATAGTAGCACCCTTGCCTTAAACCACCTAAAAGATGGACATCCCAGCTAAGTTATAGACATCTTTGCTTGTCCGCTAGCCAAATATTATGAAACCCACTACGAAAGAGCAAAAGCCAATCCAACTTCTTATTTTGTCCCACTCAAAAGTTTGATTTGGTCATTCTTTTTTTTTTTCTAATTAAACTCGTTTCTTACTATGATGTAAACTATTAAAGCAGGAGCATATAATTTAAAGGTAAAATTGAGGGAGGCTATCCCCGCAACAGTAAGCAGCTTGTTTGATTCTCACCTACCGGTCCTACACGTGATGTAGCTTTTGACAACATCGGTTACTTTGCTGGAACGGCTAACTCGATGAATGATTTTCGTAATTTATTATTTTGGTCTACTTTTATATCAAATTCACAGAGAGGCTAAAATATTATTGTGATAAAATATCTTTTATCTGTGAGTTTTAAGGTTTTTTAAAATATTATTTTTATGATAAAAGATAAATAATTTTTAATATATTACTAATACTATAATAATGCTATCATTATTTACAAGTGTAACTTATAAGTTTAAAACAAAATAAATAAGTGTTATTATCTATAATAATCCAATCCTATTGTCACTTTCTGCAGTAAACTAAGCAATACTTGTAAATTGATGGCAAAATAGTCATTGTCAAACAGTTGAATTAGCTGTTTGGTTCAAAAGCTGCCCTTCTAGAGCTTTTCATAAAATAGTTGGTTAGGTTTATAACCAAATAATAAAATAATTTTTTAATATAATCAAACCTCTAAAAATGGGTCAATAACAGCAGATAAGCTTGTTAAGTTGCATAAGAACAGTAAGTATCTTTATTTTGTATATATCTCTATAATTGCATGGGATCTTTATTTGATTTAATCTTTGTTTATAGTTATAACCAATCGCCAGCATGCCGTTGTTGCCGTTCATTTTTAAATTACATTAACCTAAAACACCTGAATGGTTGAATGATTCTTCCTTATCCCCTGCACTCTACGTACAGCTGGAAAGCTTCAATTTTCAAAATAATTAATACAAACATTTATTAATAACAATTTTTTAATGGTAAAATCAAAGAATGCATACCTATTCCAATTCGTTTGGAATATGGTGATGAAATATTCTTCTGTACATCGTATACGAATACGATCCAAATATACACACTCCGCGTGCCTCATTTTTGTCCTTACTAGTCATGAACAAATATGCACGTGCCTTCAGGTAAAAAATTATTATCCTCCGCCGGCGACTCACGTTCTCTACCCATCTCGTGATGAAAACGACGATGCAGAAGAAGTTGACGAAACACTCCCTGCACCCCCCGTGGCGTTAAGCAAATCAGATAAGTAATTTTGTAAATCCTCCGGGGCATATCGGACAATTAAATCACTTCCCATCTCTCTCCTTAACACCAATCGGTACTTCTCATAAAATTCCCGGTACACCGGAACAATCTTTCTGGCCACCGAAATCTTGATTTCGTCTCGAAGCTTCGAGTCTTTAACAACCCACGAACTCTGCTTTTTGTATGCCTCTTCAAAAGCGGTGTTGAATCTGATGAAACTGCCTTTAGCTTCGTTCACCGGAATCGCCGCGGCCGCATTCTGCGGAAGCGCCACCATAACTCGGCTCCATCCCATGCGTTCGTAGTTCGCTGCGTACCGTCTCACCTTCGCGATGTGTTTGGTCACCCACTCATCGCCGAGAAGAAATTTTAAGCTCGACGTGCGCACCTTGTTAACAACATACTGTAGATTGTTGGCGAGAAACAGATACGAGAGAGCCACGTCGTTGTAAAGCTGGGCTTTGCCGTCGAGCTTACAGAGGAGAACGAGGATAAGCCAAGCGAATCTCGCGGAGAACGCCGACATGACGTTATCGTCGCTCTCGGGACTTCCGAAATACGAATCTGGTAACGGAGACGGCACATTTAACGGCCAGTCGGCGACGATGTCCGTTAGCGGCCCGTTGTAGTCGGCGAGAAAAGCAGTGTAGTTCATTACGTAGCGAGTGAGTGGGTGGATTCCGCCGCCGGGAACCGATTTCGAGTTGTCTTTGGAAATTGCTGTCTCGAAGTCCGTGAGCATTATACGGACGGCCTCTCCGAGTTTAACCAGGGAATTGCCTACCTGTGTTCGGATGGCAGAGCTTGACTGGAAGCTGAAGATGGCCTCTATCTCAGGCCGGAGGTCGGAGATGGTCTCGTAGAGGTCGAGAGTTCTGAACATTTTCTCGGGGGCTTTTTTGCTCTTGGAGACATTTTCCGGGAATCCAAATAGCGTTGAGGCGGCTTCTCTAGTGATGTCCATAAAGCAGGATTCTGTGATGGAGAGAGAAGCGGAGAAGACGTGGTCGCAAAGAATTCTCTCTCCGTAAAACAGCGTCTTGACGGCCATCTTCACGGCGTTAAGCCACTGCTTGATTTTCAACTCAAGAGCTTCCCACTCCATCTTTTGAATCTGCGAGAGAGTGAGTCTCTCGACACCAAGACGGTACACGGCTTCATCCACTATAGACTTTCGAATTGTCTTATATATCTTGACACACTCAATCCCATAACCCGACCCAATCATGCAATCAGCGATGGACTTCAAATCCGACATCGCCACCATGGAAGCTCTCTCCACTTCCGACACCTCGTCTCCCAGTCTGGTGGAGGAAGAATCATCCTCGGACTCCTCTTCAAAATCAGACACGCTTGACCTCGACTCCCTCGAAGAGCGGCTAGAAACGGACTCGGGGTCGAGATGCTGCCTGCTGGACTTGAGGATCCGGTAAAACTCCTTCTCCAGTCTCTTCATAGCAGTTTGCATGAGTCTCTGTCCTTGCACAAGCTTCTCCGAGGTGGGGTTCTCGGAGATGTAGTACTTCATAACAGACTGCAGTTGATTAATAGAGTTCAGGTACTGTTTAGACTCGGGACGGTTCTGGGCGGAGAAAAGAGAGGATATATTACAATAACTAGATGATTCTGACGAGTCCCATTTAGAAATGAGAAATTGGGCAGTCTCCAATTTCTCGTCCATTAATGTTTCGGAGAAGGTGTGACGGGGCGGCTGGGATGGCGGAGGAGAGGTTGCTGGGGATTGCTTAAAGAAAATGGTTCTCATTCCCTTATTCGGCATATGTAAACAGACAGTGTTAAGGGCAGACAGTTGAAGATGGATGTTATATTTATAGGTATGCTGTATGATGTATGATGTATGATGTATCCAACCAACCAAATAACCAAAAGCGTTACTTTACAAGGTTGAAGTAAGAGCACAACCAACAACTTGAAGAGAAGTTTTAGAGAGTGGAAACGTTGGTGGCTGGAATTCTGCAAGTTGGCGAGAGAGGGCTGAGGGGTATTAATAGAGTTGGGTAATGTTTGGGTATTTCGTTTTTGACTTTGTGTAGGAAGGTCCACGCGTTTGCTTTGCTACGTTCGGTTTTTGGGTGCTTTGGTTGGGTTGAAACTAAGGGAAGTGGAGAAACCGAGAAAGTTCACTCTGAAGTTGCCGTCCAAATACTCCAAACCAAGGCTTAGGCTCCTCGTTTTGTTCATTGAACCGAAAGATGTCAAGCAAGTTCTCTTTTCGTCACTTTTTTTTTTGGTTGTATAATCGATATTGTCGTTTTACGTAACGTATACCGCTCATGTTCTTCATTATGTGCATAAGTTTTCTTTATTATTTTGGAAATGGATAAACTCGTATTTAATAATATTTTAATAAATTATAAATCAATATCCACTTTATTGTGCCGGTTCTTCCAGTTGCATATCAGCATATGCTAGTGATCAATTTCCAGATATCACCTGCCGATTAACTACAAATTGTAGAAATATTCATTTATCCCGACATTTCCCGGACTAATTCAAAGTTTGTAACTTAATCAAACCTTGAAGTCCAAGGTTAAATTTGTGCATCGAGAAAAGAATTAGAGCAACTTTTCCAGTTTATCCGTTTATGACTAATTGGAAACTTCGGCTTGTAATTTTGCTCGGCTTGTAATTTTGACTTGCAATCCAAGTCAATCTATTTTAGCTTGTCGGTCTTCACTTAAACATTAACCCAATTTTCGTAAGATTTTAAGGCAGAGTCAGCGTTGAAACTAACTGCTCAATTACAGTAAACATTGTCGTCCACCTCAAAGCCAACCCATTTCAAACTTCTCCTTGGGCGAAACTACCTTTTTGGAATTACTTTTGCAGTTTTCTAGAAGTTAGCGTGCTTCAAAAAAAAAAAAAGTGAAAACAATATATTTGGATAATTACACACTTCATCAAATTAATTATTAATATTTTAATAGTGACAGCGATGAAAATGCTATATTAGAGGTGCAAGTTTACAAGAAAATAAAAGGTCAAAATTGTAGTAGTAAAAGACAAGTCAGCAATGACTAATAAAAGACAAGTTAAGGATGACTAACGTTGATAATAAGTGTAAGGAGATAAGGTTTAAATAATTCAAACGTGTTGAGAAGAGATATCCTAACACTTTAATAAGAATATACAAAAAGATTGAACTTAGAAATTATAAAAAAAGAAGAGGAAGACTTGAGAAAATTTATAAGAAGGTGGTCAGATATGATATGGTCATACTAAAACTTACCTACAACTTAACCATTAATAAAAACTTTGGTGAAGTAAAATTCGGGTAGAAATTAGAAAAACTTATATAAAAAAGTCATTATCTTTTTACAAGATTTAGGTAAAGAATTTTACATAGAAAAGTTATTCTTTTTTTATAAAAACCTTTTTTCGTAAATTTTTTGAACGTTTTCTTTTGTCATTTTGTTTCTTGTCTTTTGTATTTATCTTAAAAAATTTATTTGTAGTACTTGTCTCATTAAATATTTTATTTATTTTATTTTATTTTTAATTGCGAGTTGTTTTACTTATTTTCTTTCTTTCTTATTTATTTATTTATAACTTTAATTTAATTTTTATCTTTATTTTTTTACTTCTACTTCTAGTTTTACTTCACTTTATTTTTTATTTTTTATTTTAAAAAAGAAGGTAATATGTTATTTGTTTATTTATGTAGTTTTACGGCCGGCTTGAATTGATTGGTGATTGTTGACTTGTAAATAAGTGTAGGCCCATGCCCAATCTGTTGGATGACATGGAAAGCTGGGATTGCGACATTTTTTTTTTGACGAAATATTTTGTTTCTTATTATGAAAAGCTTAACGGCTTGTAAAAGTCGCATCGCAAGCCCACCAAGTTGTCCTTATTATATTATATGTACTAAGACTAATCCAATTTTGACTCAAAGAGGTTGATTATTGACTACTACATCATCCTTTGCAAAAACTGATTAGTCAAATGGAATGGAAGATTCATAAAATACGAGCACGTGACAAATTTTAATAGAATTATTGCGTAGCTTTGAGAGTTAACTAGTCATTTGAATTCGTCCGAAAAAATATGAAAATATAAGTTATTTGAGAGAATAAGTAAATCGCGTGATTGTCTTTTAGTTTTATCCTAAAAACTACCAACTATTGCATGTAATGTAGCTGACCAAGGTCATGGAAGCGGAAGCATCGACTCAAGTTTGATTTTCTCCTTTCTATTGGTTTTCAATTTCGCATGCATGTATTTTTGTTTTCACTAATTGCAATTTCGACTATTCTTTCTTTGATATTATAGTACATGCTATTACGAAGGATGCTTAATTGTGGACAAAAATAAGAAATTCATTGATAATATTAAAAAATATTTTTAATTATAAATAAATTTTTAAAAAACTTTTCCAATAAGTATCCTTACCGATTCTTTCAAAATAAATATATTTGCTTTCATTTAGTTTTTGCCTAAATCCAATTCATGCCTTACATTTCACCTAGGCTAAAACACGCCAACTGCCTTCTATGTTTACGCTGTACAGATTATGGGAAGGCTAGTCTAATCTTTTCCTTTTTAAGGAAAATGTAAATTCTGCTTTGTTTAGATGAAACAAACCATACGTTTTTCATGAAACGATGTGCTATGTATTTCCTAAATCTCAAATCGAACCCAATCTCACCAACAAAACCGCGTAATGCATTAATGCGTTTCCAGAAATCTTATTTATGTCCAAAGATGTTTAACTATATGGGGCCAAAAGAAGGGAATATATCAGCTCGTCTTCCCTTTCAGACAGACAAATCAAAACACGAATGCAGCAGTTGAAATATATGCTTCAATGCTTACCTTTGAGCTTTTCCTGAAATTAGAAGATTCTTCCAAGTGTGAAGCCAAGTAATGGTTAACATATTATATATTTTATACCTTAAATTGTCACTACATTGTACTGTATCTAACATATTTAAATACAAAAAATACTCATGCCCACTTGCTGAGACATTTCGAGAATGCCGGCGAATTTTTGACATCCACTAAAGGGTAGGAGTTCTTTCTCTTTTTATTTATTTTTTAAAGTAAACGCGTGGCTCCGATTGTTTTGGCTGTTAGTAATAGAAACGTTGAGAACTGAAACCTAGTACGACACCAACTTCAACCTCTTCCCTTTTGTATGTGGGGATTCTTTAAACTTTTTTGAGTATGGCAATCTTGTTATGTCGTGCTTCCGGATATGGCTAGCTGGCTACCTCTATGAAGTGAGTTTTACTGTTAAAGCAGTTGCATATATAAACCATGCATGGACAATTAACTGCCAACTGTTTCTAAAAAATAAACGTTGGGTGTCAGGCTCAGAAACAGGGACAAGGGAATAAGGAAGTAAGAGCCTATGTGCTTTGAACAAGTCAATGTTACCTGCTTTCGTCTTACCTGGTTATAGTTCTCAGACGATTTTATGGACTTACATGTTACCTACCTCAGTGCATTCATTATAATAAATGACTAACATATATATATATATATATTAGCAGTTAAAGGCTAATTTCAAAACATTGGACTACGTGTGACAATCATCATTTAACATTAAACTATCACCTTGAGAATATCAAATACTCTTTAAGAATATCAAGTTCAACACGAGATAAAAGCCCAACACAATTTCAGTATAATTAAAAATAGCATATTATCTTTTACATTAAAGGGACAAGAGTGTGTCCAATTTCAAAGATAAGAGTCTGTTACTACGCGTGAGGCATTGTGAGAAACACGTTCCAGTAGATCGAAGAATCTGAACATATGACTTTTGTTGTTCGACCCTCGTCAAGAAAATATGCACGAAAGCAACATTTGGCAATTGTAGTACATCACAAAACTAATTACTAATGTGACGTGGTACTGGGACCAACATCAAGTCGGGTGATTATTACTCCCCCATCTTACAAATGGTAAGAGGAGAAAATATGGGAGGTTGAGCCGTTGAGATATAGCTTAGTGTCTATCATCTCTTTAACACCTTAGGTCAGATGGAATGAGAACGGATTTACAATCTCTCGCGGATATGTTTTGGTCTGTATGTTCGCATTCTTGAAAACGACTTGCCGTGTTGTCTCTATCATTATCACCGTTGTCAACACAGGAGCTTTCCTTTAAGATCAGGCATCAAAGATCAAATTCACCGTGTGAAAAGACCAGAGCGTGTGTAAGTGAAGCGAAATCAACGCAAATGAAGAAGTCTGCGCTTTTACTTGTCTTGTTTCAGACGTACGCGCACCAAGGCTAACTCTAATTGGTAATTACTGATAACCACCACTAATGTTTACAAAATTTGCTTTTCTATACAATTTTTAAAGATGGAGTTTCTTTAAAAAATTTCAAATTGAGGAAGTGAATAAATTGAAATTTACGAAATGGTCCCAAATACTCTTAAGAATACGAAAGTTAAACCCCGTATATATAAATGCTACCCAAGAAGTCATCTCAATTACAGTATGAAAAAGAACATAGTCATCTGTGACATTAAATGGAAGGAGCATGGGAACGCAAACACACAAGTCTCCAAACAACCAACGAAAGCCATCCTTTCGTGTTAACGTTTGACAAGATTCTGTCGTTAGCTTTGATTGTTACCTTACAGCACTAGATTAAACTTTTTTCCAATCTTTGATGCAAAGAAATTTGATTTGTAAGAAGAATGCTACCGAGTGGCGATGTGGGCTTGCTATTCTTGTTCACTCCACTTCTCGCTCGATTTTGTTTCCACAGTTATCAACCAGTCTGAGGCTTCAGTAGGCCTTTTCTTTAGGCTTCTTTCCTTCTACAAACATCAGCCCAATGTTTACTTTTCTATATCTTTAGCCCAATGCAATGTACAAAGAAAATACATCAAATGGAGTTTTTTGAGAAAGAGTAAAAGGAATTATTTGATTTTAATATTAGATCCATTTTCTACAATAAATTTAATATTTCTTTATGAAATGTGTAGCTGTATTTGTCAAAGTTACAAGTGACGAAGCATCAAAACATACAAATCATATTGAAAACCACCAAGAATTTATATCTATAGCTGTTAAAACTATTTCAAATAAATTTTAGAGTTCTATTACGAATAAACTTTACATTTCAAAGTTCTATTTTGAATAAACTTTATATTTTAGAATTTTATTTCGAGTAAATTTCATGTTAGGGTATTATTTTTTATTACAAATAGCTATACAATGGTACAATTTGTTAACTTCCATTATTTTTCATTATTTTATCAATAAATTTGATTTCTTCTATTTTTAAATATTGAATTAAATTTGGTGTATTTTTTAATTATTATATTAAAATAGACTGCTTTTGTACTGCATCAGGCGGTATCTGAGCTTTGAAAACTTGAGATTTGTTCTTTTGACAATAGCTAACAATACCACGAATAAAGTTTATAGGCTAATCAAAGTTTTGAGAGTAATTGAAGAAAATAGGGAGCTAATTCGTAATATAATTGACAACTAGCAAAGATAAATGATCAATTGCAAGTGTTGTTGTGAGGAGATAATAATAGGAGAATTGAGAATCAAGTTGATAGGGAAGATTTCCCTACAAGATGTACTCGAATTTGAAATCTTGCACCATGGGATTATAACAATAGTTCTAGTGATGAGGAAATTCGTTTTTCATTTTTTTTTGTGTATTTGATTACGTAAAAATGGTATACATAAAGCTAACTATGAAAAACGGGCCAAAAAGAGCAAAAACAAGTCCCGAGGTTGCTGAAAGCAATGCACCGTCTGCTGCATACACCGCACGCACTCGATGGTGCTACAGTACTGGGGGGAGATGCGATACGGATGGTGCGTGCGTTGCAGGCGTCAATCGAGTGCCGCCAATTGGCTCCACGCACGTTGCGTTGCACACGCCTCATGCGGTGTACTCTCCTACCAGCACGGAATAGCTAGTGCGTGCGACATACGTACCTGCATTGATTCCGACACGTGGAAGGTAGGGGTTTAGACACGTGGCGGCGTGCGTAATGCACGCGCTGTTGGGACCCGTTTCCGGAACCCAACCTATCGATCAACGAATCATATCTTAACTAACATCGCTTTAATTTTTTTTCTTTTCAATCATTATTATTCTTTTTACACATCATTCGAAGTCATTTCAATTTCCCATTTTGAAATCATGTATTCCATAACTTCAATTCATTTATTTCTTCAAATTCTAATCATA
>JANKOD010000192.1:8207915-8222988 GCA_026284645.1 Erythroxylum acuminatum
TCAGACAATTTAAAGGAATTATTGGATGTGTTTAAATGTGTAGTACCAGAATGTGTAACTGGGATTTTCATACCATTGTCCACTGTTATACCGTCGGATCCAATATATTCAGACATGTTATGTGGCTCAGAAGTGATGTGATGCGATGCAGGAATCAACAATCCATGGACTTGTAGTAGTCAGATATCCCATTGCAAAATTGGCCTTTGCTTCAAAATGATTGTGAGATCCGGACTTGCAAACATTAGCTTCATGGCCTTGTTTTTGGCATAGTTGACACTTAACAGATTCTCTTTGGTAGTTACCTTCTCGCCAATTATTATTGCGATTATTGCTACGCCATTGCGGAATCGGATTGTCACCTCGGTCTTTGGAGCGCCATGGCTGATTATTGCGACGATTTGGGTGGGTGTTTGGGTAGGTGGGAGCTTTATCTCTAGTGGCAACAGCAGCTGTGATTGGTGCAGCCGGCTTTTTGGCCTCTTCATGTTGAATAAATACTTCATGATCGAGAAGTTCGTCTTACAAATCCTCATATAAAATTGTTGTGTCTCGGGCACGGATAGCAGCGAATATCTCACGATATTCAGTACCAAGACCTCTCAAAATCTGAACAACCAATTCTTCATTCGCGATTGGAGCACCGGCTTGGGCAAGTTCATCAGCCAAGGCTTTGATTCGATGTAGATAGTCGATCATAGATTGGGTTTCTTTGGTTAGTCGAGCAAGCTGATCACTAAGGCTAAAAATTTGGGATTGAGATTTGTTGGCGTAAGTGTTGTGGAGGGATTTCCAGGCGTGGGATGCAGAGTTGGCATTGGCAATGGTTGGGGCTATTGTTGGGTCAACAGAAGCCATAAGTGCATTTTGAATCAGCTGGTCTTGACGAAACCAGAGATTATAGGCTGGATTTGGCTGAGGGGGTGCACCGATGGTGCGAGGAGGGGCTGTGTGTGAGCCATCAAGATGGCCGAACAGCTCATGGCCATGCATAAGCATCGACACTTGCGCTTTCCAAGTGGAAAAATTGGTACTGCCGAGTAATTTGATGGGAAATTGGGACGCCGAGTTGAATTGCACAATCGGAGTGGTGTTGTCAGAATTGACAGTATTTGTGGTGGAGCCGTTCATGGTGGAGGAATGCAGGGAAAGAGAGAAAGAAAAAAAATTGGGATCAAACTCGTTTGAGTGACTAGGCTCTGATAACCATAATAAAACAGAGAATTGGTGAAAGAATCGTATTTTAACTTACAAAATACAAGAGTTTAAATACAACTTTACAATCTAATCTTACCTGATTTACAGCTAATTAAGTTTGAATTTGAATTACATAATTGACAGCTAACAAACGACTTGAATGAGATCTAATCAATATGATTAGACAGCACACGAGCATAGATTGCTCCTACAGTTTCAAATTTGTAACTTATTTTAATTTTCCGCGATCCAAAACAATTGTCAGAATGGTAATCACTGACGGAGGCACATGGGACTCAGTGGTACACTGGCCTCCCAAAATTTAAAAAATAAATATTTTTATTTTTAATTAATATAAATATATATAAGGGCGGAGTTATTTAGGGATCAGTGATACATTGAGCCTCCCAAAGTTTAAAAATAAATAAATATTTGAGCCCTCTTATCTTAAATTTCTGGCTCCGCCCCTAATGATAATGGTGGTGGCAGCTTAGGTGACTATCCAAAAAAACAACAAGATAAGAAGATTGATCCAATGGTTACAATGGCTATGATAAATATGGCATTTTACATAGGAACAATTTTCAAGTACTTAGACACTTTTTTCCTTTCCAAATTTTGACAAACAAGACAAACAATAAGTTGGCATGTAAGGCTATGTTTGGTTGGACGTAAGGCTTTTAATGGAATGGAATAGAATATAATAGAATAATTTATAATGGAATAGAATATAAATAGATGTAATATTATAACAAAGTTATTTAGGAAGGACAGAAATGCCACCTCAATATAAGAATTATCAATAACTATCCGGTGATAAATATAATGTAAAGAAATATATAATATTTAAAGAGCTGTTTTCACTAAAATATATTTTGTATTAATTCATGTATATAATTAATATAAAACGCAGCTCCCCTTCCGAGTACTTTCTTTGATTTGGGATAGTTATCCAAAGTCCAAACCATCAATAGCGAAGTTTCCACCTTATAAAACAACCTCCCCTTCCCACACAACAAACTTGTATAAACCCTAACCCTTCCAATTCCCCTACATATGTTGCCCTTCTTTATTATACCAGTTCAATCGCTCCTTAATCTCTAAATCTATTCCTCGTTTCTCCTTCTTCTATTGATCTCATCCCCCATTTACTTTTATTCTCTCTTGGATTTCTCCGACTTTACGATCTGCATCAGGTATTTTCCGATCCTGTTCCTGGTAATTTCTGTTTTCCATTTGTCTATCGACTACACTATCAGATGTTCCGATGGCTGTTTAGCGTTTTGTTTTGGGGTTAGAAACGTGGATTTTTGTGTCGGTTTCGCAATTGGCGGCTTCGATTTGTGTGTTTTTCGTGATTTTTGTATTTGATTGTCGTTGACTTTGTTTTCTTACGGATTTATTAGTTATTTTCTTCTTTGGCATTTATCGATATGAGAAGGGGCTTGGTGGTTTCGGATCTGTGTTTTCTAGATGATTTAATTTGCCCCAAATTTTCTATTTTGTAGGAGAGATGACGTACAAAAGGAACTAATCACATAGGTATTAGGTTGAATGAACGTCCCATAACCTGTAAACCTTTAACATGATCTTGTTGATTCGCAGTGCTGATTTTCTTTGCTCTCGACAGGTTTACCTCCTTTTTGTTCGTAAGGATTTGACCTTTACTGCAAATACCATGGCTACTTCTGTGGATATGGCTCTTGATGACATCATCAAGAAGAACAGAGAGAGAGGCAGAGGGCGAGGAAGAGGTAGGGCCCGTCGTGGCCAGGGACCAGGTAGGTCCTTTGGTGCTGGAAGAATGTTGGGGCCAGTTCGTAAAGGTCCTCTATCAGTGAATACACGACCATCACAATATTCGATTGCCAAGGCAAGCACAAAACTGTTGATTGAGAACCTGATGTGCTTATGACTTGAGGATCTGTAACTATGCTTAAGAAATCGAAAATACAAATAAAAACTATGGGGAAGCTTATTTGGTCTAAGCTACTAGGTCATTATTCCCAGTGGCGTTAATTTGATTATAGATCCAAGGATTTACTTGTACTTTTAACTGGGCAATCTATGTGGAGCTTTGCTACTGGTTTTGGTCTCATTAATTGTAAGCTGAGGTTTTATGGGATGCACATTAAGTAATATGCTACCTTCCATCCATGTTATGGGGCCTAAACAGGAGGATGGGCTCGCCAAGTAACATAGCTTAATGTCAGTTTACTCGTAACACTTAAACAGAAGGATGGAGCTCTCCAAGTAGCATAGCTTAATGTCAGTTTACGGATTAACCTACTTAACCCCTACTATGTAGTAGTATTCGATGTTCTGCTTAATTAGACGGGGAGTGTGATGGATCATCTTGCTATATCTGGATTTCTTCGGTGCAAGATCTCAATCTGTCCTAGTTCATGGCCTTTTTGCAAAGGGGTTTCCTTCGCTTAACTTCAGAACTGGAGTTCTCATCTCTATCAAAGCACCGGTTTGACATACAGTGGGTCAAATACTTTACTCCCATCTGTCATCCAGTATCTCAATTTCCTGAACCTGGTGACATGGGTTTGCTTATCTTCAGTTTTGTTTATGCTTTGGCATTTTTGCTGACCTGAGATTGATTTGGAGTGGTGATCTTCTGTGCTGGTATGAGCTGATGTGTTCTATTTGCTTTCATCAGCCTTTACGCAGAACAAGGAATTTACCTTGGCGGCATGACTTGCTTGAAGATAGCATTAGAGCTGCTGGGATAATGGGAGTAGAAGTTGGCACCAAATTATATATCTCTAACTTGGATTATGGAGTTAGCAATGAAGATATAAGGGTATGCACTAAGCCGTGTGTTTTCAGATTTGATGCTTCATGTAATGGATTTCTGAAGTAATATTTATTGGCATTAGGAGCTTTTCTCGGAGGTTGGCGATGTGAAACAATATGCTGTTCACTACAATAAAACTGGTCGGCCTAGTGTAAGTTCTATTTCTAGACTCCTTTATATTCTTCTAATGGCTTGCTGTTAGATAATGCTTAATTTCACATTACTTTGAGGTTGCAGTCATTCAATGAGCTAAATAAGCATTGTTATTGCACTAGGAGTTTGTAACACGTAATTAATTACAGACTTCACTAAGTTTGTTGCATTTATGATCATATGATATTGCATAATTTGCTGTATGCAATCATTGACTTTCTTCCATTTTGTACGAGGGAATTTAAATGCTGTAATTGTTGGCTACTTTTAAAGTGGCTCAAGAAATTTATGCTCCTTTATGGGATCTTTGATTATTATATTTTTGTTCTTTTTGGATGTTAGGGAATCAACTTGAATTATGTTATTTGGTTGCAGGGTTCAGCTGAAGTTGTGTATATGAGGAGAAGTGATGCAATTGCAGCTCTTAAAAAGTATAACAATGTACTTTTGGATGGAAAGCCTATGAAGATTGAAATTTTGGGTGCGTCAGAAGCTCCTGTTTCAGCTCGAGTGAATGTAACGGGGGTGAATGGAAGGCCGAAAAGGACAGTTGTTATGATGTATGTTTTCTGTTTTTTTGTTATAATGAAATTGGCAAGCCTCTGAGTGAAGTTTTATATCATCCTCAACAAGCATAGTCTAGCTGGTGGGGTTTAGTGTAGGGTGTATAATAGCTTCACAAGTACGCGTTCCTAATTGGTTATGAAGAAACTAGGAAATTGTGGTTACTTCGGTTTCATTCATTGACAATTTGAGCTTAGGTGGTGCAATCACATTGAGGCAGCAATCAAAATCCTTTTGTTGAGAGTTTGTTTTTCAATTGTTTTCAAATGCTGCCTTCAAGAAATTGATTGATGCTTGGAGTTATGTAGGTCTGGAGCTGGTCGTGGTAGAGGGCTTCCTGCATTTAACCGTGGTTCAAGGTAAGGTTTTATACTTCCACATACAGTATTTGTTACATCTGCTGAATGCTTTTGTTTTCTGGATCCAAGCATCATTCATGTTCCAATTACCTTTTTTTCTTCTTTCAAATGGCTTTTTCTTTTAGGTTCCTTATGTGGGCCTCATATAGATGTATCATGGTTTGTTTGATTGTATAATTACAATAATGATTTCTCTACTTGTTGGCTTTTGATTTAGTCAAAGTCGTCGTGGGGGGTTAATGAATGCTGGCAGAGGTGGTGCTCGTGGCCGAGGCCGTGGCCGTGGTCGTGGCAGTGGCAGTGGCCGTGGCCGTGGGAGGAAACAATTTATTGACAAGTCTGCAGTTGAGCTTGACAAAGAATTAGAAACCTACCATGCTGAAGCTATGCAGACCTAATCATATCATGTCTGAGATGTCAACAGATTGGTGGATTTAGTACCTTACCTTAAGTAGCTGTAGAACATATGTTGCGGTGGTGGTAGTGACTTGATGGTAATTCGCTTATATGCTGGTGTTTACGACAAATTTGCTGTCCTGTTTGGTACTCATTTTGAATTAGATGTGGAATTTATATTGTAAATGTAAGTTGTTGAATCATCTGGGGAGCTGGCGTTTGTAACCTTAAAGGTAGTAATTCTCCTTCCGTTGGATCGATCTTCTGTTCGCCGACATACAACAAATCCAATTGGCAAGTTCGCAGACAGTCTTCACATCTATGGTTATTTATTTATAGTACCCTTAGAAGATGTTCTTTTGTGAAAATTCAATGACATTTGGCTTCACATATAATGCACAGTTTCTAGTTTGTGCGAAGATATGATGTAATAGAATGAAATTTAGGGGTGTAGAAAAGTTGCTTGGTTTAAGTTTTGGTATTAAGACCCATAAAAGATACGCCTAATGAGAGTAAAGGTTTCCGGTAGGTTTTAATTAATTTTGAAAATGTTAAAATTATTCTTTTGTATTCTAAAACGTTAAGATTTCACTTATTTTTAGTGAAAGGCTTAAATTTTAAAAGGAACATTTTACTCATAATAATTTTTGTCCGATAAATACCTAAATATAATCATTAATAAGATTTTGGTTTTTTATTTAATGAGAGTTTAATTAGTAATTAGTTGTATGCAAATTGCAATTTTTTAACATGGATGGATGTATATATAAGAAAATCATTCAAGTGATTGAAAATAATATGACTTAAGATCATATGTATGTTATCTAAAGTAATTTATCAAAATTATTAAAATAGAATTTGAAAACTTATATTTAGATAAAATATTTTCAAATCATAGCGTGACTATGCATTATTTAGGGAATGTTAAATTTCTTATAAAAAAAAATGTACATTGTTAAAACTAGGTGATGTTAGCTATTTATTGAATTCTGAAAGATGCTAAAATTAAATCATTCCAAGGCACGAACTTAGATATCTGTGTCGATTTATATCTATAAATACGATTCATTCTTGAGTAGCATAAGATACAAATAATCAGTCTCATCCCCCCATTTTTAGCATTAATTAGAATGTGATGCAGAAGACAAGAATTTAGGAATGGCAACCAACCTTATGCTTTTGCTTGCACACCCTCACAAGAACCTTAATTAGCAATTCTATTTGGTGGGATCCTTCATATATATGTTAATCTTAACAAGAACATAGAAATTGGCGATGACTGTTAAACAAAACAGGTAATCAACAGAAATCTTCTTGTCGATCACAGCTAACATTAATCTAAGACCAACAATCCTATATTTGTAATGTTGTTGAAATAGGTCACAAGGCTAAATTTGTTGAACTAGGAAAAGACAAAGCCCTGAATTTAGTAAATCAGCTTGACTTCTTAGCCATTAGTTTCTTCAACCAACCTTAAACAATGCCCCTAACCATATAACAGGTTTTATTACACCGTCCCTCTACAGTTCTTGATCTTATCTATCTATATCAAACATGCACCCCGCGATCTTATATTGCTTCAACCATAGCTACACAAGTGATACTCAAAACCTCTCCTCTTCATCATCAGCTCTGTTTCTCTGATATATTTGTAAGGGGGGAAAAAAAACAAGAGTTTTCCATTCACTTCAAGTTCTAAGCCTCTCGTTCTGGGGCATAAAGGGTTCTTCTCTTTTTCGTAAGTGCTGTTATCTTTTACCAAGTTGAAGAGGATTGTTGGGGAGTAATATTTTGTGAACGCTCTCCTTCCTTCATAGACAAAGAAGGAAAGAAGAAGCGAGCAAAGAGAAAGAGAAGGGGCTAAGTTCATGATGGTATGTGCATTAGAACGCGAAGGGAGCATTCAGGCAACAAAATCTTTCAGCTGGAGAAGAATGTACGAGGGCCAAGGTAGACAAGCTCATAGTATGATCTTAGAGAGTGGGAACGATGCAGAAGGTGGTGAGGAAAATATATTGCATTCAAGAAGTTATGTGTCGAGGGCTATTGGAGACCGCCTTAGTGATTGTCTATATTTTGGGAGTCCTTTTGATCGCGAAAAACGTCAGATTCCACGTCCTGACGTTGCTGAGACCAAAACACCAAGCAGTCGGGAAAAGACCGGTCCCTCAGGTAAGCTTCAGTCGTTACCATGTCCAGGCTCGTTGGATTGTCATGTGAATCAGTTCAGATTCTGTTGAATGATAAAGGGAAGATGGTGATTTTTTACTTTTATTTTTGTGGTTCAGAAATGGATATGATGAAGGAAAAGTTTGCTAAATTGCTTTTGGGAGAAGACATGTCTGGTGGTGGAAAAGGTGTTTCTTCAGCTTTGGCCTTGTCAAATGCCATTACAAATCTTGCAGGTAATGCAGCTTTCCTAAATAGTGCAGTTGATTTTTCTGTAGTGAACATGAAATTTGTGATTGCATTGCTTAGATGAACAATGAAATTTTAGTTCCTAGAAACATTGGTTCCAAAATGTGACATGTTTCCTGTATGATCAGTAAATAAACTATACGTATTTGGTAAGAGGTTTATATAAATACGGCTGAATGCTAATATCTGTTTGCCCTTTTGGACTGTTACATGATGCAGCATCCGTTTTTGGTGAACAAAAGAGATTGGAGCCCATGTCAGCAGAGACCAAAGCAAGGTGGGTAAGAGAGATTGAATGGCTTCTTTCGGTCACTGATCACATTGTTGAATTAGTCCCTTCACAACAATCCACAAATGGAGTCAATATGGAGGTAAGAAGTCAACACGGAGCATGCTAATTATGCATACATTGGTATGGAAACTTATATCACTGGCATTCTTATTTTGTGCATCTGTCTTGACTATCATAGATCATGACGACACAGTTAAGAAGTGATCTGCTCACCAACATCCCTGGTTTGAGGAAGTTGGACGCCATCCTCATTGTAAGTTGAACCATATTCTTGTTCCTTGTGATTACTGGAAAAGTGAATTCCTAGACAAGCTTAGACCAAAATCTGCTAATCTGACAGGACCTCCTAGATAACTTTGCACACCAGAAAGAGTTCTGGTATGTGTCCAAAGATAGCAATGATTCACAAGAAGGGACTCCACCTAGAAATGATGACAAATGGTGGATTCCTACAGCTAAGGTACCCCCTGGTGGATTATCAGAGTCAACGAGAAGATGGCTGCAATTTCAGAAGGATTCTGTAAACCAAGTTCTTAAAGCAGCCATGGCTATAAATGCTCAAGTGCTGTCAGAAATGGAGATCCCTGAAAACTACATCGAGTCACTTCCCAAGGTATGTTATTGAAAGTGTCAACAACCCCCTTCTAAATCTCAAAACATCTGAGCCTGGACAACTAACATTATCTATTTTTACTGGTAGAATGGAAGATCAAGCCTTGGAGATTCCCTATACAAGAGTATAACAGTAGAATACTTTGATCCTGAGCAGTTCCTGTCAACCCTGGACCTGTCATCAGAACACAAAGTTCTTGATCTCAAAAACAGGATTGAGGCCTCCATTGTGATTTGGAAGAGGAAGATGAATCAAAAGGATGGAAAATCATCCTGGGGTTCAGCAGTTAGTTTGGAAAAGAGAGAACTCTTTGAGGAGAGAGCAGAAACCATCCTTCTTCTCCTCAAACAAAGGTTCCCAGGACTTCCACAATCTGCACTAGACATAAGCAAGATCCAATACAACAAGGTAACGTAAATGTTGCCATGTTAATCTTCTCTTTCCAAGCCAACCGGAACTAATAAAATAGTTTACTTTGCGCAGGATGTAGGACAAGCCATTCTAGAGAGCTATTCAAGAATAATAGAGAGCTTGGCTTACACAATATTGTCAAGGATTGAGGATGTCATCTATGCAGACTCTCAGGTTCAAAGTCCACCTTCAGGGCCAAACGACAAGGTGGAGGAAGATACAGAGAAGATGATTTCTTCAGAAACACCAACATCGAAGACACTCTTAGATTTCATGGGATGGAATGTGGACCAAAATGAGGCAAAGAAAAGCAGCTCCATAGGCAGTGGTGAATATGACAAGCTTGCTATGAAAGCCTATTAAAACTACCCCAAAGAAGTCTTCCTGCTTAGAGAAGCTTGAGATCTTGAGTGGGCTAAATAGCCCAACAGCTCGGCATTGACACCATAAATTGTACAAGTACAAAGGAAATGGAAAGGATAAAGAAGCCGAAACGCTAACAGAAGAAGAAACTTCCTACATATACAAATGTAGTTAGGAAATTGGATTTAACATTCACCAAATGTAGATAAGGAGCTTAGCAGTTGTGTTAGGAAAATCCACTATGTAACTACTGAGTTTAATTCATTTGCTATTGCTTTGGCTAAACCAAATACACTTGCAAATAAGTGTATTATCCTTTCGGTTTGGACTTCCTGCTCTCTTTTGTTTGGCGTCAAACTTCAGCTTAGTACTCTCAGGACACAGGCAAGGAACGATAGTAGCTTCTGTATATTGAAGTATATGCCAATCCGATTGATGACAAATAGTATCTTTGGTGGGATTACAGAGTACCAAAGATCTGATCGTTGCGGGAACCACAAATGGGAAATGTATAAATGCCAAAATTTTCGGTTTTATTACGCTATAGAAATGATAACATGTATGAGTTAAGAGTTGAATCCAACTCCTGGAACATGTCCATTATCTAGTCAATTCCTCAATAAGCATGTAAAGTATGCAAGATGCGATGTTCAAAAGGTTCTGACATCCTTTTCTGTAACGTTTCCCAGCAAACGAAGGATAAAAATATGAAAAGGACACGCAATTAGGAATCTCTTTTATCCTAGCCAACACGAGTAACTGCAGCATGTATTGCATCTGCAAGATGAGGGACTGTTGCAGAACTAAGCCCTGCCATGCTTATCCTCCTGTAGAAAAAATAAAGGAAAAGAAGCACATTATATCATCACCATCCCACTCAAATTGAGCATCAGTAAACTGCATTTAGTGGTAAATATGATATTGTTAGAACTTGAAAATTAGCATCATTACGGTAACCAGAATCGTGAACCTTTATCTGACTCTATAATCATATTGGAGCTTTAACATTTTTGAAGGATTTGAAAAATGTCCAGTTTAATTTTTGATTAATACCAGTAGTTTGGTTATGGAAAAGGGCAAGAAAAACGTTAATCACAAACAGATTGGAAGGACAAGACTCCTTCATCCTGGACAAACATCTGAGCTTTCAAATATTGTAATTTCAAGTTTCGAAAAGGATGATAAAATTACCCATCGGATGTCATGTAAATGTGATACTCTTTGGTAATGAAGGCAACTTGTTCACTGTTCAAGCCAGTGAAGGTAAACATTCCGATCTGCTCGAAGATGTGACTCCAGCGACCAGGAGTGCCTAAGACGAGGAAAAGAGCATTCAAAAAAATCCACAAACTAGTACATCATGATGATGTACATAACCAAGCTAGAATTAGAATATTTGAATATTGATGTAACAAACACAGATGCATGAAATTAGGATGTTATAATAGAAAGGAGTTGAGAAAAAAGCTCGATTACGTAGACAGTTTGCATCAGAAACTTGAAGGCACAGGATACCTTCATGGTATTGTCACATGATTTTTTTGACTAGATGTCATTTCGTGCACAGGTCAATTTAATAACGTCATAATCTTGACCCTAAATGCTAATGAAAGAAAGATAATTAAAGAAGGATAACACGAAGTGGATCAGAGTACCTCTAGCACATATAGCATTAAAAAGTCTCTCTCGCATATCAATAATCCGGTCAGCCATTCCTTTCAGTTCAATGGTCCATTCGTTATACATATCCCTGCAACAAATAACAAAAGTTGAAGAACACTAGAGGTTAATCTCATGAATTCTAATTGCTTCATCAAATGGCATAGGTCTATGAATCGTTTCATCATATCAGATGGTAAGGAAGAAATGACTCAAACTAATAATAACTAAATAAATGTAGCATTATTGTTGGTCATTTAACTTTGAATATTCCGAATGCTATGTATATTGTCAAGGAATTTAAATAGCTTATTGCTTCATTGGTCAAATGAAGCTCTAATACTATTCCATTCTTATCAGGTGCAAATATGCATTTCTATGCTTACACCTTATGAGCTAATAAACTATCCCAATGCTGACCAGGTATATACCTGTCTTTAAGAATTGTAGCAACAATAGATGCACCATGAATGGGTGGATTAGAATACATGGGTCGGATCACAAGTTTCAGCTGGCTCTCAACCCTGCTTGCCACATCTGCCGTCTTGCAGATCTGTAAAAATTTAGCTATATGATTATGTCGTTTATTTTCAGAAGCATTTTAAAAAGAAACCCTACGGTGAGGTTTCTATGCAAACATATACTCTTCTAACAACCAATTTGATGCTCTAATATAATATCACCACCTCCAACCTAATCCCCAACTCCTTTTTCCTCCTCACTTTCCAGAATGAAACACATATCAACCTTGAATATCAACAAAGGGAATTTTCCTTGACAAAGAAAAGTTGATTTGATACCATAAACCAAGAAATTAAACATACCAAATTTAAAGAAAAGTTGATTTGATACCATAAACCAAGAAATTAAATATACCAAATTTAAATAAAAGTTGATTTGATACCATAAACCAAGAAATTAAATATACCAAATTTATAAACTTAACCAAAATGGAAGCTGTTGCATTATAGAAACGCACTTATGCAAATCAAAAGCTTCAGTTATTCAATGTGCATTAAATAAGGGCTTTTAAGCAAAAGAAGAGCATTTCAGAGAAGAGGATCTTACAATGCTGAGAGCACCAACACGCTCCCCATAGAGTCCCATATTTTTAGCATAACTCTGTGCTACTAGACACTCACCACCATCTGCAACAAACATTCTAACAGACTGTGCATCTGCATCTAGGCTACCACTTGCAAATCCCTAAAAGTATCAATTGTGAAGTACTCAACAGTCAGAATGCTTCAATCTTCTAGCATGAAGAATATTTAATTACTACAGAGTAATAATCTAGAGGTAGTTTAAGTCTTTGGAAGAACTAGGGAGGCTTATGAAGACTTAACAGCTCATACACAACAACAAATGCAGATATGGTTATGATCTCAAATTACTTTAGCCTCCATTTTTCCAACAATGTTCCTGTACCTGATATGCACTGTCAAAGAAAGGTAGCAAAGCTTTTGATCGTATCAACTGTCTGATCTGCTTCCACTGCGCAAGGCTTGGGTCAACACCAGTTGGGTTATGAGCACATGCGTGAAGAAGCACAATTGATCCTGATGGTGCAGCTTCAAGATCCTCCAGCAATCCTTTATTTCACAAGTATAGCAAAAGTTCAATCTTTGAGTAGCGGAATTTAACAACTAAGAATCATAAGATACTCCTCTAAGGAGTATGAACAGACTAATATTACTAATCAAGGTTTAAGTGCACATAAGCATCTCAAATTCATTAAATCATTCAGTCAGACTAACACTATAATTATAATCCATAAACATCAGCAGTTACATATCTAATGTCCTAAGTTGTACGTTTAACACATTAAGAACAACTATAAGCTTAGAAGCAACAATAATACAAGATAACGCCAAAATGAGTTCACTTAGAACAAAGGTCAAACCTTGGAAGTTCAGACCACGTGTTGTTGGATCATAATAACGGTATGTTTTCACAGACAATCCGGCAAGAGTGAAGATTTTTGCATGATTTCCCCAAGTTGGCTGTGGAATGTATATTGTGAGCTGCCAAAAAATAGTGGATAAAAGTCAATTACAGTTTCGATTACTCCAGTCTATTTTCTTATTTTAAAAAAGAAAAGACTATTGAGCACAAATGACAATGAGGGGTAAAAAAAAAGCGACTTACTTGGTGATGATGCCTTGCAAGAAACTCGCTACCAACCCTAAGAGAACCAGTACCTGACAAGCACTGGACAGTAGTCACCCTGTTCTCTTGAATGGCTGGGCTGTTGAAAAGCAAGCAAAATATAAAATTGACAATCCAGAAAACTTTGGTTGTTGTAGCAGTTAATCATTTTTTATCTAAATTAATGTCCTAAACTTATTTTCAGTACCACCTTCTCACTAGTTATTCAAAAACTTGCAAGTTCCAACGGTCTCTTTACCTATCAGCACCAAGAATAAGTTTGGCACTCAATTTGTTGAACTCCGCAAGCCCAACAATTGGAAGATACTCTTTGACCCGAGAACTGGAAAATGCAGAACAGTAAAGACATTAACAATTATAAAACTACAAGTGCAACCACAGATAGGAATAGCAATTTAGTAGCTTACGGATCATTAACTAAAATTTGCTCTGCCCGTCTAACAACATTTAGAACCAGAGGCTTCCCTTGCTGCGTCACACCATTAACTTTGCAATTAAATGAATTAATATTGCAGCATAACACTTGCGTAAAGACCATGATCGCGTGCATACACGTAGACAAATAAACAAGACACAATTAGTGAAAGGATAAAAAGGTAAACCTCAGTTCTGTAAGCACCAACGCCCAAATTCAACTTATTAGGGCTGGTATCCTTGTTATAAGCGACGGTGACCTGTTTGTTTGACAATAAATATAGTGATTAACATGAAACAATTTGTTAAGCAGAGCGAGAACAACGCATTAAACGAATCCCACTAGTAAGACTAAAATTTATCAAACTACAAGGTCAAAACTAAATCCCCAATTCTTTTTATATAAAAGAAATATGCAAGCAAGACTCTGATCCAATGATCTTGTAACCAACAACTCATAACTTAGAAACGTAATCTTGCTTAAGCATACATCTTCTTGATGCGTTTGATCACCTAATGGATCAAGCAACTAATTCTTTGTTTGATCAGTTAATGGATCAACTGTATACTTCCAAACAAGCAACGTGGGACACCATAAGCACAGAACCTGCTTATGTATGAGCGCAAATGAACAGAATAAAAACGAAGAGGAAAGAGAAGAAGAATAAGAGAGTTACCCCGAGAATAGGATCTTCAGGAGCCCGCACGATGTTAGCAAAAACAGAGTCAGAATCCATAGTTTGACGCTCTCTTTCGATCAGATTACTAACGAAGACGTCAAAGAGTGATCATACACAGGTATATATATTAACTATTGTGGTGTGATCTCTGTTTTGGCAATTTGGGTTTCTGTAAAAATGTTTTGAGTTACTATGGGCGCCGTTGGAGTTAGGACTTGTTTTGTATCCTCTCTCCTGCAAGTGCCGGCCCATTGTTTAAGGTTTGCTTTTCAACTGTCGTCGTTTCAGCATATGCTTGTCGTTTGGTTATAGTAACATAGGTTTCCCAATCAAACAATAATTGTAATGAAAATATTAGGGTGCGTTTATTTTTAGAAAACAGTTTTTTGTTTTCTATCCTAATTTTTTACATATATTTTTAATTTTTATTTTCAGTAAAAAATTGTCGAAAACATGTTTACTAATTAATATTGAAAAAATTATTTTCTAAAATTGAAAATTACAAAACATGTTTACTAAAATTGTGTTTTGATTTCAAAAGAATTAGAAATACAAACTGCCCAGAGCCAGGAACGGGAA
>JANKOD010000192.1:8223088-8233679 GCA_026284645.1 Erythroxylum acuminatum
GGAAAAATAGAAAACACGTTTTTCTTGAAAAATTGATCTATTTTTTTATTAATAAACATGTTTTCTAATTATTTTCTGTTTTATGAAAAAAAAAATTTAAAAAACTAGAGAATTTTCATAAAGTAAACGACCCTTAATCTTTTGATTTATAATAAGTATCGTTTTAGATACATTTTGTATGTATGTTTATAATTTTACTTTCAAAATTAACCTTTAATTTCTCTTTCATCTTAATTACACAGATCACAATTTCAAGACAATTGAATATGCAATTTTTTTCACAATTTCTTATTAATATGCAATTTTTCTCAATTTTATCACAATTTCAAAATAATTCATGAAAGTATTAATAAGGGTATATCTATAATTTCATTAGCTTTCTTAATAAGCGTACATTTTTCTAAAACGATATCGAAAGGATTACTTTGATTTTGCTGTCTGAAATGCTGATTAACTAAGAAAATTACAATTACATCCATCGTTTCAAGACAATTAAGTGATATAATAATATAAAGACAAGTTTTATGAAGAAGCAGTAGTTTTGGTTCGTCGACCGGGCCAAAAGACGTCGCTGCTCTGCTTCTGCCTCTGCCTCTGCGCTGTCTTCCTCTGCTTCTCGCCGCTTTGCTGCGCCTGCTTCTGCTTGCCAACACACAACACAACCTTCCTTGTTATTACGATTACGATTATATAACATAACACAAGTTTTGTTTTCTTTACCTGGAAATGAAAAGTTGGGTTTCGACCTTTGGATAGTATTGAGAGGCCATCACGAACAGCCACTGCGTACATACACAACACAAACCATGAAATTTCATATTATTTTTAATTATTTATGCTGTTTGACTCTGTTTTTTTTGGGTCAATAAATGTAAATGTAATGTTGATTTACCTAGAGCTGGTCGACAGTCCTCCCCTCTGTCGTTAATGGAGATTTGTTGCAACTTCTCGTTAGCTGAGGAGGATGTGTATTGTGAGCGGGTGTGCAAAAACATGGGCAAATCCTCTGCCTCAAATCCACGCTTCCAGGTCCAGCCATTTTCTCTCACATTCTCCTCAGAAGATGAAGAACTGGAGTCCCTGTACGCAAGTGCGTTAGGTCTATATATCATCATGCAGTGGACAGTGGTCATTTTCTGGATGAACACTCCAAAGGGTCTATATATTTGGAATGATTGTGTTATGCTACTGGAGAGAAAAAGGATGCTAGGGAATTGTACCTCCTTGCATCTTCATTTGATATATCAAATTGCAGGATTGCTGCTCAAAAAGAAAATAAAACAAACAAACGCTTGTTGAATAAGTAGATTTCTGTACTTGGACACGCCAAATCCAGACAGATATAAGCCTCAATAAACATAGATAGAACGAGGAAAAGAAGGGTGGGAGTGCTTACGGGTTGATAAATATCTGCGGTGAACTTTAGGCAAGCTAGAGTTCCACCTTACTCTTGCTAGAGCAAGCTGGTGAGCGTATTCTTGGCATGTCGTAAGTCTCTAATTTGGAAAGGCAATATTAAGCTTGTTGAGTTCATAAATAAACGTATAAAAAACAGAGCAATTGGAGTCTTGTCAAGGTGGTGAGTTTTGAAGTGGGTACGTATATACTAACTTGTTTAAGGCAATTGATGCTATGCTCAGCTTCAGAGAATGCGTTAGTCTTGGAAATGCTAGAATTTAGATTAGATGATACACACCCCACATGATCGACAACAGTCACCACAGCCCGACATATGTACTCCTTCGTGGTTTCCAAAACTCTGCAAAAATATGTTTTGTCATAAGCTTGGAAAGACCCTTAAATGGATTTAGTTTGTCGAAGTAAAACTTAAGAGAGATGGATGATGGGGCACTCACTGTTTCTTTTCTTTGGCATTCAGGAAAGACTTTTCACAGTAGTCAGCTGCATGATGGAGCTGGGAACGTAGCTCTTTGAGTTCCTTCAATTTTTAACGGAAGAATAAATATTACAGCAAGTCGTATTAGCTAGTGAAAACGAAATAAAGTGGGGGAAAGACGAGGACTTGGAGAGACTTGTCAAAGCGAGTGGCATCTGCTGATTCACTTTCTGAATTCTGATGGCCAGATGTTTTAGACACTTGCATTCTTTCAGTTTCTCCTGGAAGCTAAAATAGAGGGATTGAAGAACGAAGATAGATTTGTAGATAAAAACTTTATTTTGAAGTCATTCATGCAACGCATGCCCATCTCAGGTTCAGTGTTTTTGAAAGTTGAAACCAAAAAGAGCAGAAGACAGTAAAAGACAAGGGAACTGGAGGGCTCGTGAAACCACCATTATCTTGACTCGGAGAATGAAAGGTCATAACAAGTGAGATATTTGAGAAATTAAGGCATGAAAAAGATGCACAGAAGGGGACAAAATAAGACTGCAGACCCGTGATCTTATGTTTCCTTTTTTTTCTTTTCCTTTTCTCCAAACAAAACAGATGCAGACAGTGATTTTCCTCTGATTGCAATCACACAAGTCCAAAGATGTTATTAATATTTATCGTGCACATTGAATGAGATACACGCAAATTTTACTGAGTTTCCTTTTCCATTTTAAGTTTCGAAACACTTTCTTTGTAAAAAGAAGGTTAAGTAATGACCCTCTTTTGATTTCTCTACGATATAAAGTCATTGTCATTATCATTAGTATTTTTGGCATTGCTTGGTCCCCAAAACACTCCTGCTATTTGGTAATAATCATTTTGACTGAAATTGATCTTATTGCCACATACATAAGTTAGGGTGATTGTTAACATGATTAACATTTAGAACAAAAATTGAACGGAGATGAAACAAAATCTGGCATATACAACATTATGAAGTTTAGTATGTTCTGTGATTCAGGAAAGAACCATATAGTGGTATATTATTTATATCTGAAAGTCAATAACACAGTCACCAAGCTTTTCTGCTGCCTTAATTTCCATCAGGACTTTGCCTGTGTGATGATCTGAAAACCCAGATGAAGATAGAATGTTTATCAGATTCTTGTGCGCTACTTGCTTAGCTGAATTTTGTGAACTTTTGTGCTTCCCATGTTTCAAAGGTTCGGCTTTGATCTTAACTCTACCGTCTGCCATCTCCCTAGCTTTCATATTCCCTGCAACAACATAACATACTGATTTCATCAACTCAACAATTTAGATGCAAACTGATCTGAATACAACCTGCTAAGTTGCAAGAACACAATTGAAGGCATTAGGGCCGGGTAGAGGGAAAACTAAGAAATGATCAGGTCCTATGAGAAGGGTGTCTACTGTCTACCACTAGGCCACACGCCATTCCTTAGAGCAAGGATATCTATTGCCAACCATCAGTACTTCTATATCTGTTATCTCATGGTAATTTCCGTCCAAATGAGAATAGGATATGCAAGTCGAAGATAAGCCTTCTTTTCCCTCTCTGGTTCAAAACCCCAGGCACTTAAAGTTTACTTTCATTAGGTGATTTTGTTGCCTTTGTCAAAATCCCAAATGCCTCCATCCATTCATTCTTCATACATAGAATATTAATTAATTTGAAATGAACTAGCAGATTCATGTTTGCCGTTTCAGAAACCAAACTTACCACCAGGAAAATGATAAATGCTTAAGCTAGACCTTTAAAAGGCAGAAGAATTAGTTTTGCTGGAGAATGGAGATAATGTGTACTAACAATATTTGGCCGAGTGTTCTAAATATGGACAGGGCAGCTTGAAACTTGTCTCATTTGATCCCATCTCTAAGAAAACCCCTCAAATACTTCCATACGAAAATATGGTCTAAAATGTAGTTCAATCTTCATCTCCCTCAAGACTACTGAAGCCAATCTAGTACGATCCTTATTCCTCTCAAATCTGCTGAAGCATTCAAACAAGGGAATGGGACTAAACACTGACTAGAAACAGAAAGCTGTGAAATGCTACATGAAGGAGAGAACTGATAATAAAAAGCCAGACCCCTTACCAAACTCTACAAAAGGCATATTTCTTGTTCTATACAAAGGATCATTAAAGATACAAAATTAACCAGTGTGTGAACCCGGGCATGACGAGCTGCACCCCATTTGCAATTTCCTTCCATTTTTATCCTAAGTTTTGTTTTAAGATTTTACAGAACACTAAGACAAGTTACATTTACATTATAATTGTCAAACGTGACCTTATTAGGAGAACTAGATTCAGAGAATTTTGAATTTACAAACTCACATGATAACTTCCATACTGCCTATCCTAATGCTTTGAGCATAAGAAGCATTGATTGACTGGCTAAATATTACCTTCAGACTTTCTGGTGATAGAATCTTGCCTTACAAGAGATGACTTGCCACGTCTAAGGCATAACCATGTCCTCTCCTCTTCATTATCGTGTTCTGACATAATTGGAACATGCCAGTGACCTTCCTCCGATTCCTGTCCATTGTTTTCCAAGTTTAGCATAGCTCCTAAATTGTAACTAACACATAGGTAAGATTCAAAAACACGCATACCAATTACCAACACTTTTTATTAATATTTCACATTAAGCTGGAAACAAATCAAGGGAGAAGCTGTTCAAAGTATCACCTGAATTACAACAGACCAAGGTAGAGGCATGTGAAAAACTGGGCCAGAGTTGGAAAAACTGAAACGGACCTTCCATAACCAACAAAACAGATGATTTGTTATGATAGATCGGATTCAAGATAGCTTTTGAACAAGATATCTTACTTCTTATGTGAGTAACTCTTGCAGAAGAAGACAAATCATATCATGATAATTGAGTCAGGAAGAGACTAACTCACTTGGTGCCTTTCTTTCCATTTTGGAAAGTAGTCATTTCCTAGAAGTAGAAATGTATGGTCTCTCATCTCATCGTTGGTCACTATTAAACATTTGAATTTTACAGCTGCATATAACCAGTACCTGAACCATAGGTTACTACCATAGGCTTTGAATGCTATTGCAACATTTTATAAAAATTTACTGATGCAGCAGAAAGTGATGGAGCTGGATAATTAACTTTGAAACACAAAGATACATGCAATATCATTCTCACCAATCATCATTTGATCCGGTAGGTGTCGCATATAGCGCATCAGCATTTCTCCACTTCTCAATCAGTGCCTTATTTACAGGTACACGCATTTTGGGTGAAGCAATGCGCTTATTGTGCAAAATAATGAGTGGCCATCCTTTGGAAGGCAGTTTTTGGCGTATTCCATTAACAACAGTATTGATCTACAGAATAAGCCATGCAAGAACCGTGTTAAGAAACATGAAAGGTAAAAAATCTCCTAAATTTGTTTATTTCAGCACTTTGAGCACAATTCATATACCTTAGAGGGTAAAAATCTTCTCTGGTCAAAAAGACCCACATTAGCTGCATCCACCACTGCTTCAAAGGGTCCATAATAGTCAAGCCATTTCTGCAAATAAATCACTAGGCTTCAATCCTCTCATCAAATTCTCACATAATTCTACAAGTAATATGAAGAAAATTCCATACTTGAAAATTTTCAAAACTTGAATTCCTATCTCTCCTTATGGCTAAAGAAGCAACTGAGTCAGCAAAGTTCTCTGTTTCTATAGGATTTAGGTCAACTGCAACCAATTTCTCCCCACAGCAATTGCAAAATCCATCATGTGCAATATATGTACATGAAATGGACCACCTACCCTTACCCAGCCAACCCTGCCCGTGCCATCCTCCACCTCCATTTTCAGTTGCTTCTTTAACAAGTCTCTTGTCCCACTTTCGTTTCCCCACTCTTGAAGCTGCCTCACTCTTAAACCATCTAACTATTGTCCCTGCAGTAGAGGGTGAAACTTTACCTACATATGTTCTAAGTTTATGCAACAAATAGTAAACCTTGTCAGCTTTACCAGCTTCTATACTAACTTTTAAGAGTGCCTCCAGCTCAGGCTCTTCAGGATAAACATCATGCTCCAACATGTGTTTTTCTACAGAAAATGCTTTAGCAATATCTCCACTACTGCAAAAAGCAGTTAGAGCAGGACCATAGGACCTCAATTTAGGTTTTATGCCCAAACTTATCATTTTCTTCACCATATCAAAGGCCATATCACCATTACCAGTTGACATTGCCATCCTAGCAACAGCCGTCAATATTGCTTCATTCATCGGGACATTATCCATACACATCCTCTCATAGATTTCAAAACCCCTCTGAAGCGCATAGTTCTTGACATCTTCACTTACACAAATCAAGTTATCATTTCCGTTGTCACTCTGCCTGTCCTGCTTAAAAATACTTAAACCATCTTGAGATTGTGATTGTGGGTTACTAGACTCACTAGAATACTGGGTCGAGTGCTGCTGTTCATTCGGATTACTGTGTAAACCATTACAATTGACACTAGAATTGAACTCCATCTTATCACTATCAATCGATTCCATCCCACTGTTGGGAACTTGAATATTAGAAGTGTTAGCATCGGAACTCGTATCGCCACTAGAATTTGAAATCTTAGCATCAGAAACCCTGTTAGAGACTGCATGCAAAGTTCTACTAACACTGCCACTTTTAGCTGGTTGGACAAAACCCACTGCAGCTGAGGAACAAAGATACAATAGCACAGTGTAATGGTATTGTCCTAACTTAATCCCTTCTCTCTGAGCTAAATCATACAACTTAATTGCACCCATGACATCTCCTCTTTTTGAGCACATATCCAAGCTGGCACGTAAAGGAAGATTTTTTGAATCAGAGTCCTCTTCCTTAGACCCCTTTTCAAATTTCACCTTAAAGCCATCACCTTTCCCCTTGGTTTTCTTCTCCTTCATTGCAGCACCGTTAAGTAATTGGCTGTCTTTAATTTGCTCAAATTCTGTAACTTCACTTCCATCCCGGGAACCCGTAGGTGAACTAACAGAACGTATTTTCCTCCTTTTACGACAAGCTAGGTCCCGTCCTATATTTCCTTTCTTTATGATCATGTTTTCTGTCTTTTCCTCTACTGCTGGACTCACCAACTTCCTCGCGGACTGTTTCCTTGTCCTTTCACCTTCAGAACTTAAGGAAGATAACCCAGAACCAGTTTGTCTTTCACTTTTCGAATTCGTGGTCACTTCTGGAGTTAGGTGGTCCGTCGGCGACAAATGTGCACGTGTGCTGCTAGCATGAGCTACAACCGAGGAAAAAGGTGTGTGCTTTGGAGGTGAGGAAACAAGAAGATGAAAGAAACAGGGGAATTCAGCAGTGTTAAGAAGAGGTGAAGGACACTTACTGAGAGGAGGTGAGAGGAGGCTCTTTTGGTGCAGGATGTTGAAGGTAAAGAAAGCCATGTGTGGCCATTAAGAGGCCTCTTAGCAAATATTTACCTCGCAATCCACGGAGGTCGTTAAGTGCCCGGATTATTGGTATTTGCATCATTAATATATTGTAAAGCCATTATTAGACTTTGGTGGACGAGGAGTCAAGGACTAGTAAATTACTGAACCCAGAAGCTCATAGCAGGGAGTTATAGCTGGGAGTTAATATGTCAGTTTTATGGTATTTTATTTTGCCCCGTAAATTACAGTCATTTATATATGTAAATTTTATATAAATTTTGCACAAATAAATATAAGACCCGTATAAATGAATGGCTGAGATTCATGAAAACATCATAAAATTAAACAGAAGATCTTGTTCCGTAATAGGCCAAATTGTTGAAAAAAAAAACCGCCGATGATACACCTTTTAAATATGGATTTTAAACTTTTATATTGAATTCTTAAAAATAAGTTAACATGATTCCATGATGTCTTTTTATTACTTGTACATGATTTTATTTTCGGATTTAAATTATATTTTAGTAAAACGTGTGATTTAATTAAAAAATTAATAGTAGATGAATCGGAAAAGGAGGAAGTAAGTATGACAAGGGAGAGGAGCCATTAAGGCACACGATTGCCTGCAAAGGTGGATTTAGTGTTTAACTGTACATTTGATGGTGGTTTATACTTCATATACTCTGTGTTCTTTGAAAAAAATCATATATGAAATTACGATAATGCAAGCAGTTTTGAAGGCTCTAAGCGATGTGAAAAAGTTTAATATTGTTAAGTAATAAAATTATTGCCCTTCTGATGTTCCTAAAAAAGGGCATTTTTATCACTCAATTAACATATTTCTTAATCTCCATTGCAACTTTAATTTTAAAAGTAAAGCCAAAGATTCAATAAAAGAATGCTCCAAAGATAATCTCTGCTTGCTTGAAGAAGGGTTTTGTCCAGAATTCAGGGAATCACATTCATAGGAGATAACAAACAGCTACAATGAACAAAACCAAAAAGGGTATATAGCTCTACTGCATGTTGCTTGTGGCTATATGATAATCCCCAGCATCAGTATCAGTATCTAAGAAATGAAAATCGGATCATACTAAACGTCAACATCAACGTCATGCTCTCCTCCAGAAAGTTTAAAACTGTCATAAAGGCATTGAGATACCTGCAATATAGACATTCCACGTAAAGAACTAATCAACAATCTAATTCAAATAAGAAATATGCATAACCAAGCATGATAAATAGAACAACTTCATGAGCAATAGTTTGAACTTTGAAGTGCTATGATTGATATCTCCATCTCTTTTCTGCAAAGTGGTGGCAGCAAGAAGCAAAATATGCCACTTTCCATTCTCTAAAGCCCTAAATTACCCACTCCATTAAAAGGTGCCCTTATTATTAAGCCACCGAGCTTTCATACAAGATATAAGTCACTTCATATCCATATAGCCTTTATAGCCTTGGCCAACTAGTGAAAAGAAAATTACAGCAAAATCCATTATACATATATGAACCCAAAAAAGATAAAAAAAACTTGGCACTTAATTGTGTGAAGATTACAACTTCATTGAATTGTTCAAATTTATGAATCATGATATTAGGAATAAAACACAGCCCAAATATTTATGTTTAGATCAAACTTCTCAATTCCAATCTGTTAAAACATCAATATTCTTGACAACTGGAGTACAACTCCAAAAGGACAATCAATATAATACTATCCCCACAATTATTCGTTGGCATAAAAACACATGCATGTTCAGTATCCTTAGGCATAATGGTTCTGATATGAGACTAGTTAACTAACTAAATACAACTAATTATTTAGTTTTCACCATAGGGATTTAATAAATTTCTTTCTCAATGAATTTGTAATTAAACATAATATTTTTGCGAGTAAAATATATGAACCTTCCATTTGATTTTGCTCATTCTATACAATATACTTATTGTATAAAATTATTTAAAATACACTTTAGGGTATTAGAAATACGAAAATTCAAATTTTTTACTAATTTTTGTCAAAATATTTTAATATGATTCGCTATCAGATAAGAGCAATCATATAGACTTTATCATGTATTTAATAGTCTGTCACATAACATTCTGTATTAAAATACAAAAATTCAACAAAAAGTCTCTTTTACCATGTTTGACACTGCAGAGTACTTTTAAATTTAGAATAATAAGAATATTTTAAAAAATGAGTAAAGCTACAAAAGAGATTCATATCATTTACCTTATTTTTATACTCAAACTCTATAATAAACCCATATTGCAATATTACAAACAAAGCTGAGCAGCCTGAAAAAAGTAGGTTACGATGATGGTGGTGATGGCCAAGAGTCCTCGAGCTACTGCTAACCAAGTCATAAATCTTTATAACGTACTGAGATTTTAGGATCATAAAGAATTAACTGTTGTAACAAAAACTGAAGTTCCAATGATATAACTAGTTTAGAAGTCAGTTGGCAACACAGGCTGAGTTTGTGGGAAGAGCTCCCGGGTTCAATCCTCACTAAACACCTCCGCAGGGAGGGGCATAGCCTTAACTGTGACCGATCCCTGAATCGGATTAGTCGGCCCAATGGATTCGGATACCGAGGGTTTACCAAAAAAAAAGAAGTCATATGGCAACAAATTGGTTCTTAAAATCTCTCTACGATGACCTCGCAAATGTTTTGAAATCCTCCGGTAACTCTCTCAGCATCAAATCACAAAACCATATTCCAAGCCGTAATTTTAATCTCACTGGTCATCGTCTCCTTTGTTGTCACAGTCGCTTTTATCTATTGTCGTCACTGACCTTACTTTCATAATCGTTGATCTAGACAAATATTTCATCTAGACTTGATTTAGTTGGGATTCACTTTCATCTCTAATTTTACAATTTCTGTTATACGCTTCTTCTCTAATCTTGTCATAAAAATTCTTAGGGCCTGTTTGATTGGATGTTAATTAATGGAATAGAATGGAATGTGATGGAACGGAACAGAACGATTTATAATAGAATAGAATGTAAGATAGTGAAAAGTTGTTTGGGAGAGGTGGAAGGGTTCATAATGTAATGTAGTGAAATGTTGTTCGGAAGATAGATGGAATGGAATGTAATATATAATAAATGACTATTATATCCCTTGGATTAAAATGGGTTTATTATTTTATTATTAATTATATAAAAATAGTATTATTAATTATTTAATATATTTTATTTTATTTTATGTGATTTATATTTAAAAATAATTTATTTATATTTTATTTATATAAAATATATACAAACAATTAAGGAATAATTTTTTTATATATTTTCCATTTTCATTAATAAAAATT
>JANKOD010000192.1:8252153-8268595 GCA_026284645.1 Erythroxylum acuminatum
ATTTTATATTTTTAATGGGCCTCAAGGAATTTTTTTAAATTATTATCTTATACATTTAGTGAGGTTTTTATTTTATCCCATTGGCTCAAATGGAAAAAATTATTATTTAATTAAAATTATTAATTTATCGAATATTCATTTATCGAAATTTTAATATAACAAAAATGGCTAAGGAATCAAACAATGTAATTCTAAGAACCCAATTATTGGATAGCCTCACCTTCCAATCTATCTGCGATAAGAAGTATAAACATTACAGTAAAAATCTCTGAAGAAGAGTAGAACGGTGACTGCTCGTCATTGTATTCTCAACCGAAGTTAAATTAAAGAGGGTATAACTATAACCCAATCTGATCTCATTAACCAAAACCGTCGATGGCGAAACCCCACCCACACGTCACCCTGGAGGTTGGCTACGACGGCGTCGCTGTCATCACCATCAGCAACCCTCCCGTCAACGCCTTGGCTCTTCCAGGTCACCCTCTCTTTTGTTGTTCGACTTTGGTTTTACTACTACTGCCGCTGCCTGCTGGTCTTGTTTGGCTTAACTGATTGAGTTTGTGGTTGGTGCAGTGATTGCCGGACTCGAGGAGAAGTTCCACGAGGCTACGAGGAGAGACGACGTCAAGGCTATCGTTTTGACTGGTTAATTTATTTGTTTTTAACTTCTCTTACTCTTTGAGGTTCTTTAGTAGGCTACTGATGGTGATAAAGAAATCGGATTGTTCCACTGGTTGGTTTAATTTTGGTCTGATGATTTTGAAGGCAAGGGCGGGAAATTTTCTGGTGGTTTCGACATCAATGTGTTCCAGAAGATTCATGAGAGTGGTATGAGCTGTTTGGCATATTCACAAGCTTTTTGCTAGATTATACTCTACTTGGACGGTTTGGACTCTCACTACGGTGTGGTGTTGTTGTTTCTTTGGCAGGGGATGCATCGGTTATGCCAGATGTGTCCGTTGATCTTGTGGTCAACAGCATCGAGGGTAGCTACTTATTTGATCCCAACGTGTACTTTTGAATTAGGAATTTGGGTCATTGAGGTTTTTTTTTTTCAATCCAATTGCGGGCTACTGCAGATTGCAAGAAGCCTGTTGTTGCTGCCGTGGAAGGATTAGCTCTTGGAGGAGGCTTAGAACTTGCATTGGTTCGGGTTTTCATGAAAACTGAGTTTGTTTATTGTGATTCAATTTCTCTTTTTGCAGAATTTAATAATCTATGTTTGGGTTTGACAGGGATGTCATGCTCGCGTTGCTGCGCCAAAAACTCAACTTGGCTTGCCTGAGTTGACGCTTGGAGTTATTCCTGGATTTGGAGGTGGGATTACTTCCTTTACTAAGAGTTTTGCAATGATCATGGACAAAAATTTGGAATTGATTTATACAAATTATATGAATATGTGTTTTGTGAACTGAAAATTTAGAACTTTCTTTTGTTTTTTAAAGGAACACAACGACTTCCCAGGCTTGTAGGTTTGTCAAAGGCCATTGAAATGATGCTGGTAAACCTTCTGCCCATGTTCCGGATAAAAGCTTGTCATTTGAATGCTGCAATTACGGACATATGCCAGAAGAATATTTAATCAATTATTGAGCCTCTCACAATAGCTTAAACCTCTATGATGAGTGGTTTGCTAACAAAAGATATCTAGCATAATTCTCCTTTGTACTTTGTTATAGTTGATGAATGACAGAAGTAGTGTCACAAATTTTTCTTGCAATATTGATGGAAAATTTCACTCAACATATCCTTCATGCTTCGACTGCTTGAGGACCCAGTTTGCTGCTATCGATTATCATTATCAATTCTCTTTTGCTGGCAATACTTAGGACCTTAGTTGGTTGTTGAGTTTAGTGCTCTTTAAGGCATGCTTGTGTTATGGTAATTGAATTGCTTGCAGCTATCCAGGCCAATAGTGTCTGAAGAAGGGAATAAACTAGGTTTAATTGATGTTATCGTGCCTTCTCAAGAGCTGCTCAAAGTATCTCGCCAATGGGCTTTAGATATTGCAGACAGGCACAAACCATGGATCCGTTCTCTTCACAGGACTGATAAGCTTGGTTCCCTGTCCGAAGCACGAGAAATACTGAAAGTTGCAAGACAACAAGCAAAGAGGACTGCGCCAAACTTGCCCCAGCATCATGCATGCCTTGATGTCATTGAGGAAGGAATAGTTCATGGAGGATACAATGGAGTTCTGAAGGTACTTTTTTGCTGTTCTGTTTAGTTCGATATAATTTATTTTCTTTGTTAGCTAAAAAGTTATTCTGTTCTGTGGATCTCCTCTTTCTTCCTTTGGTGTACATGGCATTTGATTTTCCTTAGATGAGGCAGTATGTTCTAGAGTTAGCCATGGACAATCAATGCATGATGGTGCAGTATAATATCTGTATGGAGATCCAGTCATACATTCAGATTTTTATTATTGCAGGAGGCAAAAGCATTCAAGGAATTAGTCTTATCAGACACTGCAAAAGGTCTTGTTCACGTGTTTCTAGCCCAGCGTGCAACATCAAAGGTAGTAATATGTCACGCTATAGTGCCATAGTTTTGGACTCAATTCCTGCGTGAACTGGTGATCATAAAGTATCAGAACTTGGTGTTCTGGAGAATTTCTGCCAACACATCATATATTAGATTTTTCATGTGGATTTTTATGCATAATGTTTCATACATTTTCAAAATTTTTCTACTGAATGTGCTACTTATATCTGTTTACTTTAGTAAATGCATGATTATTTGATTTCTACTCTGGTTTTAATCCTATTGCAATGTTCTGTTGTATGGTGGCTGTTGCAAAGGAGTGTTTATTTTATCAGATTCTCTTTGTGCATGTGAAATACTATATATCTATTTCAATCTAGGCTAATTTTTTCTTTCACATAGTAGTTGTTGGCAAATCCTGGTGCTTTCGTCAACTTTCACTCATATTTATGTCTTTCAGAGATTTGCTCTTAAATAGGTTGTAAGAATTTTTATGTCACCCTTTCTAGAAAAAAAATTCATAGATCTTGATAATGTTTTCTGTAGCAAATAACTTAAAAAAAAAACATCCAAGTTCCTGTGCTTATTCAACTTATTTACTTTGACAGGTTCCCAATGTTACTGATACTGGTCTCAAACCAAGGCACATAAAGAAAGTTGCCATTATTGGTGGAGGTCTAATGGGTTCTGGCATAGCTACTGCTTTAATTGTTAGCAACATATATGTTGTACTCAAAGAAATCAATTTTGAGTATCTTCTGAAGGGTACAAAAACAATAGAAGGTATTTATTAAGGTTAAGGACTGTTATATTACTTATTTAGAAAATAGGCCATCAGTTGTGTTCGACTTGTTCTGATTAATAGAGGGGCTTCAGTTTGCTAATGTTTGAGTTGGATGATGATTTGGCTGCTGAGGATTGTCAGCTTATCCAAGAAAATGGACACTTCTTTAAGTAGTTCATGATAGATTTTGCACAGTTTTTCCAAGTATAACTAGTGTAACAATATAAGTTGTAAACATTATGGGCTCTATTTATTTGCAGTGCAGGTAAGAGAATGACAATTACATAGAAGAATGCCTAACCATGATTATCATGTTTGTATAAATTGATGATTTGTATTTTCCTGACTTAAATACTTTACCACACACATCGACTTTCTATTTTGTATTTCATGAGGATGTTTTCTATTTGTTTGCTATGAAAGCGGGACAACATACCAGGAGCCTAGTTTTTGCATAAAAAGATTAAAAAAAAATAACCTAAAGCCTTTTAGATAGAGAAAGAGCTTGGTGTTAATCCCTTTTTATGTGGCAGCCAATGTTCAAAGTTTAGTAACAAGAGGAAAGTTGACACAGGACAAGGCAAATAAAGCCCTTTCGCTTCTCAAAGGAGTATTGGACTACTCAGATTTTGAAGATGTGGATATGGTCATCGAGGTGAGCTTAAGTCTCAATTTCTTAACTCAACATTGTTATCATGGCAATTGCTTGGAGTATTTTAGTGTGGTTGGCTAACAGATTAATCAAGTTGTGCAGTTGGGATTCTTGTGATTTTTTTTTTGCGTTCACTCTTAGTTCAGTGTCACTTTTATTCAATGATGTTGAAAGGGATTTTAATAGTCTTTTTTCTATTGCTTAGAAACTATTGTGCAATCTGTTAAAAGTTGTTTGTCACTTCAATCTGCAGGCAGTTATTGAGAACATTCCCTTGAAACAAAAAATTTTCACTGAAATTGAGAAGGTCTGCCCACCTCATTGCATTTTGGCAACTAATACGTCTACTATTAACCTCAATTTAGTTGGAGAGAAAACCACCTCTCATGATCGCATCATTGGTGCACACTTTTTCAGGTTAGAATCATCTTTATTCTCTATTTGTTCAGTGTCTGTGCGACCATTTTGTTGTCTGTATATTGAGACTACCTAAAATATGATAATTTCTTATATATCTCAGTCAACCTATTCAAATTACGATGATGGTCTCTAGTATAGCTATGTTTATACTTTGGCTTTTTTTTGTAATTTGTATGACTTTCATTTTTAATGGCCAGTCCTGCTCACGTGATGCCTCTTCTGGAGATTGTACGGTCTGATAAGACTTCTGCACAAGCAATTCTAGATCTCATGACCATTGCGAAACAAATAAAGAAAGTTCCTGTTGTGGTGGGTAACTGCACTGGCTTTGGGGTCAACCGGACTTTCTTCCCATATACTCAAGGTGCACATCTTTTGGTCCATTTAGGTGTGGATCTGTTCAGAATTGACGGGGTGATCAGAAGCTTTGGCTTCCCTATTGGCCCATTCCAGTAATAATCTTCCCTTGATGCTATACTTTCCTTTTGCATGGTGTACCACTGGCCAATGCTTTACACTTTTAGCCAATTGTCGACCTTCTCAAGCTAATTATTGCCATGACTACTATATTCCTTGACACTGGAAAAGTATTGGCTGCAAGATGATAATTATTTCGCTTTTCTGCCAAGGAAAAGTATGCAATCATGTTTAATTTCTCTGCCAATATGTACAATATATGCTGCAAATTATCATTTATGATGGTTAAACTGTGTTTCCCATGCACTGTATGGTGAATGTCCGGTATGCTGATCTAACAAACTCAACTTCAGAAACCTGGCTGCATAGGTTCTCTCTTTGTTGCATGCGTAGAGTATGCTACCAAGGCTTTCTCTATTGTACTCTTACGTTTGTCATGCCTTGGAACAAGATAAGATATTTTGTGTTGCAGTTGCTTCTCAGGTTCCTTAAACTACTTCATTGAATTTTTTTTCACTTGTTTATGTAAACATTTTAAATAAGGATTATTCTACAATCTACATATGTAAGATAATTATGTTGGAAAATTTATATCTGGAGAAGTTAATAATTAACAGCTTCCTTTGAATTGTAATTGTGTACCCGACCGTGTTAGGGCAAAATTTGGGAATGTATTCGCCATATAATTTGATTTGGATTCCGATGTTGAAAGAAAAAGTGGATGTTGGCATCCGATGGAAGGACTTTCCAATAGGCAATGGAACTCGAGATGGATGATAGTATGTCTTAATATCATAGCTGAAATTCATTAGTTGTTAGATCCTTAGCCCTGATTCTATTATTTAGAAGTACTAGTTATCCTATCCTTTGAAAAACAAATCCCTTGATCTCGTGAAATATACAAATGTGTGTAATAAAAATATTTTTTGAGGCTATGGAAATAAATGTGATTGAGACACTGTTGCAGTATCAATATCTCAATTTGATATTTGTCTATGCACGGATTATACTCCTTTGCCCGTGTTCTAGTTGTAGCTATAAACTGTCTCATTATACTTGCAGGCTTCAGGATGTAGCTGGATATGGAATTGGTGTTGCAGTAAGGGAGGAATTTGATAGAGTGTTTCGTGGTCGTACATTCGGGTCTCCACTAGTTGACCTTTTATTGAAAGATGGACGTAATGGTAATGGAGATTATTTTCATTTGGATGATATTTTCAATTTCTACGTGATAATACTTTTGGTGATTGCTTGATCTGAATTTATTTATGCTTATCTCATGTCAGGTAAAATCAATGGTAGGGGATACTACTTGTATGAGAAGGGAAGTAAGCCAAAACCTGATCCCTCTGTGATACCAATCATTGAGGAGTCCAGACGGATTGCGAATATCATGCCTAATGGAAAAGTACTTTAGTTTGTGCAAAGCTACCATTGGCTTGCAATTAACTTGCTTTAGGATGATAGCGTCTGTCATTGTGCACAGTTATGGATGCTTCCATAAATCTTACCTCAGTTTCAGTCGACAAACTACTAATGCAAGTATACTGAATTGCTTTTGCAGCCTCCAAATGTCACTGACCTAGATATAATTGAGATGATCCTCTTTCCAGTGGTGAATGAGGCATGTAATGTTCTCGATGAGGGAGTGGTAATTCGAGCATCAGACCTTGATATTGCTTCTGTTCTTGGAATGAGTTTTCCCTCCTATCGGTGGGTGCTTTTATCGATTCTCACGTTTTGCTTTGGCTAGTTGAGCTTTGTAAGCATAATGTGTCACAAATTTCCTCTATTTGCTTATGATGAAATCAGCTGGAGCATTTGTGAATAATATGTGTGTCAAAATTCTGTTTTGTCTATGGTGAATACAGACTAATGTAAATACCTGTAGTCTTACCGGAATGGTTCTCTTTGGCAGTGGGGGAATTGTTTTCTGGGGAGACTCGATGGGGCCAAAACATATATATTCAAGTTTGAAGAAATGGTCTAAAACATATGGTGGTTTCTATAAACCATCACGGTATCTGGAAGAAAGGGCCACGAAGGGCCTTCTTTTGGTAAGAATACTATTCTTAATTGTAGTTTTCCATCCCCAAGATATGGCCATATTTTCCATTGGAATCCCTTAAAGTGAAGACTTCTTTATTTGTTATCTTCATTGAAGATCGTGTTGGTATCCATTTTACCCGGTGTGAAATGTTTTTTCTGAATGTTTCTTTTCTATATAATTTCTTTGTTTATACTTTTTCTTGTTTCCTTAGAAACTGAGCTATCTGAAATTCCCATGTTTCCTAAATTCCCTTGCGTACTTGCAAGCACATAGACTCTCATCTACGCATCCATCCAGGGCACGTTAAAGAATTGTGCCAATGAAGAATTATGAAACTAATGAAACTCTGTTTCCTGCAGAGTGCACCTACTTCCTCATCTACAGGATCAAAGTCACGATTATAGAGCACAAGTCTTTATGTTCCAGTCAGCAGATCTTACGCAGGCCAGTAAGGTAAACTTGGTGCTATCAGCTTTTTTTTAAAGTCCGAAAACCCTGAAAGTGCAAGCAATAAAGCCCTGTTTCCAGGATGAATTATTTTGTATAACTCCTGTTGTTTGAAACGTACACTAATAATAATATGCTTCACCTGTACCTGCTTGAATGGTTGGAATCAGTACTTCGTTATTTGCCGAAGCCCCTCTCGGAGGACCTTTGCCCTCTGTGACGCTGATTGTAGTCAAGAAAGACAACGCGCGCTCACCCGAGAGAGTAACTTCGAGTTTGCTATAAAGTAGACGTATCAATTCTGTGGAGATATTTGGTTACTAATAATTTAAAATCCTTTATGAATAATGCGGTAACTTATTTTTCAAATTTAGAACTTTATTTAATTTAGTAACATTAATTCAATTTATAAATTGTGTTAATTATAGTAATATAATATATTATTTTAATAAAGTAGAGTGTCACGAAAATCAGTTCATATTTTATATCATCAGACGTGTATTTTGCACTAAGTAAAATAATGTAATAATAATTTTATTTTTGATTTAATGATAAAAATTAGTAAGAAAAATGTTCTAGTTTAAATATTATCTGTTCTAGCGTGTAATTACATGTTAGTTTATGCCGTTTAGATAATCGGTAAATGTATATTACAAATAAAATTATAATGAAATTATAATTAAGAAATTTATATTGTATTAATTTATTATTCTTAAATTGTTTATAGTCATTGTTCTATTGAAGTTGGATATTAATAAGGTATAAAAAGACTAACAAAAGTTATGTTTTTTCTTCATAAAAGAAATAGTCGATTTCATGAAATATAAAGACATTTAAACAAATGTACGAGTGCTTGTTAAAGAATAAGTTCATTGAACTAATCCCATATAAGAATTTCATTTGAAACATTGTTTATATATCTATACAAATTTTTATTGTGATGATTGTATAACTATTTTTTTGACTTGAGACCATTAAAGTTATCTCATATATGAAGTGTTATTTTTTGATATTACTGGTTACTTATGTTAGTTAATGGTAGCTCAATTGATAGTCATTGAATATAATATGAACTATATATAGGTAATTGTGCGATTAATATGAAATTCATCATCTTAAAGTAATTAGAAAAAATGTTCTATTATTCTCGATTATTATTGATTCAGAAAATTCTTGGCTAAGGTAGAATGACACTTTGAAAATAGTTTTCAAATGTTATTAATTGATATTTTTAATGGAAAAAAACAATATAATTGGATTCAAAATAGAGTAGGTATTAATTTCATACTATGTGTTTATTCATAAAATTATATGGTGAAATAATTGAATTATACTAAATAATTATGCACGAAAAGGTTATTCAAAATTACTTTAATATTTCTAAATATTTGGGTAGTTATAATACATTGCTAGACGCTAATTTTGATTTATGAATATACTTATTTAATTAGAGAATTAAAGATGAATAAAAGGAGTTTAATTTTTCTAATTCTAAATATAATTTAGAGTTATAATTTATATCCATTGCTAACATATTTGAGAACTTAATGGGTCACATAATTAATAGATTGAAGAGAGAGACCGGACAAGAAACGGTTTAAGAGAAACGACAAGAAAAAGATTAAATTTAAATTTCGAGAAATCAAATAAAAAAATGTTATTGTATCCATTGTGCAAGATCTGATCCCACCCTAATTTTCCAACACTATAAAGATAAAAATTTATTTAAAAATGACATTTAGATGAATTATAGTTGGTTTGAACTGCAGCTCAATGTTGCGTTGGGAAAGTAAGTATTGTGACTACTCTTGTAATGAGTATGTAACTATGTTATACTATGTTTGAGTAATAATTGCTAACTGGAGTGGGCCTAATAGAGTGTGTACCTCCGGCATTTTGGGCTAGCTTTATTTTACGAGTATGTGGAAGTCTAGAACCGACGGAGTATAGAAAGGACAATCCCATATCGTAAAGAAGAGCATTTAGTTAAACAGAGAAGCTGGTATAAGTAAGAATTTGAAACTTAAATCAAAGCATACCTTTCTCGGCCTTTTGGCTAAGATCAAGTGTAGTATCTGTTCTTATCAGTTTAATATCTGATACGTGGGTCATCGACCCACATGATATTAAATTAATTTTTATAGGGGCAGAGACCACTACAATAGCTTGCTATTGGGTCTCTGGCGCGTCGCCCGTGCGTTACACTGCTGCAAGGGTCTGGCGCACCCCTCCAGTCTAGTTGAACATTTAAATTTATAAAAAGTTTAATTAATATGATTTGAATGATTGTGTCAAGGGATGATAGTCTAATTATGGAAACAACTAATTCCATCCCTACCTTTTTGAAACGTCACTAGCCTTGAAACTGTAAGGGATATTGGAATAAAAAATCTTTATTCTTGAATTTATAGTGATTTAGATAAAGTTAGATGGTTGAGAGATTTAGATAAAGTTAGATGGTTGAGAGCAAGGCTTAGGTTCAATTCATTGTTAGTTCTTTTTGTAAAAGCAGGGCAGTCGGTGTAGTGACTTTCTGTTGGGCGTAACCACTTAACTTTCTGTTGGGCGTAACCACTTGATTATCTGATAGATGAGCCTGCTTGGTCCGCCTATAGGGTTTCCTCGAATATAAAAAAAAGCAATAAGAAAAAAATAATTAATAAGAAATTTGTCATTTTAAATTTATATTTTCAAATTAATCATTACATACATTATTATTAAAATTTTTAAAAATAAATCATACTAATTAATACCACTTTCACTCTATTTTTTTTAAATCTATTTTATTCTTTGAAATAATTATTTTCTTTCTTATCTATTTCAACAGATGATCCAAACACTCTCTTGGTTTCTACCACGCGGTAATACAATCTATGGGTCAATGGCGATATGCTGTGCAGTTTGAAGACTCAGCAATTGTAACTTCGACTTCAAATCGGGGTCGGAGACGTCAATATATGTGACGGCAGCGTTAAATAACATGATGGCCATTGTCAAAGAGTGAGGCCCCTGCTAACTTGCAGATTGCTGCATCAGCCATGAAGCTTGGAACAGTATCAGTTCAGGATTACAGAAATCCAGTGGCTTAACTTGATCCCCATCCTCAAGCAAATTTCTCCAGTTATTCTTCAAGATTTTGGCTTGTTATCTCCATTTTGAGGAAGGGCTGATATTTTTGGAAGTCCAGTAACAGAAGTGGCAGCTGTAGATCCCACCAAATGGGAAGGCTTGGCAGTTGGTGGAAAAACAGATTTCGCAGTGCCATTGCTCAAGGGAACATGTAGGTTGTTTGTTCCAGTTCTGGCCATCCCGGCACCATTGTTCCATGGGTCTTTAACATTCCCTAATTCGCTTCTGGCTAATGTATACTTTGTCTCTGCAAGAAGTGGAATTGATTTTACTTCCCAATAACTAAAACAAGAAAAACAAAACAAATTAACAAAGTTATGCATTTGTTATGGCTTGGCGTCTGCATCATGTCTGAACGTGTTATGTGGTTGACATAGATGTCAAAGCCTGCACAATAACTTCGGGCATTCTAACTGCCGAGAAGCCATCTAACCTAGTATGCACTTGGTGATAACAGCCATATGTAGTTTTCATTGATGAAACGTGTTCTTAGCCTAAACACTAGCAACTGAGAATTCAAATATTACAGCAATATAATACTCGAAGGTGCCTTCTCAGTTTACTCGATGAAAAATTGGCTCATTAATAAGCAGTGATAAAGAGAAACTCTATTCATAGTATACAATGTTGTGAATTTATCAATCTTGGCTTAGCATTCCTGTTTTTCATAATTATCCACGTATTAGATTACATAATTTAAAAGAGAGAGAAATGCTTGCCTTTAATTTCTCCAAACGTTATAAGCCTATTGAGACAATCTCTAAACTTAGTTAAGATGATCCTTTCTTGTTCTTCGTAAACCTCTGTCACACCTTGGCCGTCAGGCAACTGTGAATTGTTGCAGCCAGGACCTGTTAACCGACTGGGCGAAGCAGCTGTCATGAACATTGTATCATGTTCATCACACATCAATGCCAAAGTTCCAGGAGACATTGGCCTTCCTTTTGGTGCATCAGCCCAATCACGATTTAAATCATCAGGGTCAGCATTACTGTACTGGTTTATACTTGAATGATCTTTAGTGACAACTTTTTCAGTAACGGAGTCCTGACTCTGAAACCTTCCTTGGGTTGAAGAGGCGAGACAAGTTTCAGCTTCATCTTCCACACGCTTTTCTATTGCATTTCTTTCTTCTGGATCCATAAAAATTTCACAAGAAACACCACTAGTCAACCACTGAAAAATGTTTGACAGTACATTTCAATTTTCTGTCTCTTTCAGTCAATAAAATGCTAAATAATCTTAGTACTAGAAGCATATTTACAATAAAAGAGTAACTGAACATGGTGCTCCCACATGAAAACGCAAATGCAGGGTTAAAAAGCTGCATGGATGCTTAAAAAATCCTGCTAGGTTGCAGCTCCACCTTGAGATGTCTGCAAATGCATGGAATATAAGCATGTATCTTCTTGTGTACATGTGACATTGGTAAATGTGTTTTTCTCCTGTTGCAAATCAGGTCTATAAAAGCGACTACCGAATCTTAGAAGAAATACTTAGATTGAGACGGGACTTCTCTTGTTTAGTTACACTGATAACTTTATTGGGTATAACAAAATGAAAATAGAGGGAGAGAGAGAAAGCCCAAACATGCAAAGATTCCTATCGCTGTTGTACTACCTATCTAATAGAAACTTCTAGAACCCAATCTGGCATATATCAAACATTCACAATGATCATGTGTAAAATTTTTCATGTGTTGCAGCAGAGACACAGACTACATACATCGCATATAGCAGTAAAGGTAACATATCCATGCTTGTTATTGAATAATAACATACCTCCAAGGGTCTTTGCAGCTGCTTCTGACAGAACAACCAGGACTGAGCAAAGTTCTTTCAAGTCCTGTGGTTGGATAATGTCTGCTAACAGAGACCTTCGATGATAGAATAAATATTAGTTATTTTGAGAAGCATTTTAGCAGTATATCATATTTCCCAAAAGAATTTCATTATACCTATATGAGAGTTTTGAAGCACCGGATGATGTAGCGGCACCACTACCAGCAACTGGATTAGGAAACAACAAAGAGGATGGTGGAGAAAGCCTGGTCTGAGTGGCCTGCTAAACATGGACATCACACACTAGTAACCAATAAATCACCTCATTGATGCAATAAATAGAATAATGATTCAATCGGAAAACATAAACATAAAATCAGACAGCAGTTAATGTTTAAATTCAAAATGTTCATATCCAGCACCAAAGAAGATCGAAAAAGAACAGTAAATATATTTTATCTTGGTCTTAAAAGACATGCAAAGCTAGCTAAGATGATTTTGGATGAAAATGATGTTCTTTAACACCAGAGGGATCACTCATAGTCAAAGGATGTTCACCTGTTGAAAATGCCCAAGCCTTTGATATGCTGGATCTTTAGCTGCTCGCCCGTAAAAGTCCTGGCCTTTTTTCTTCTTTAATACTGGAGGCGATGCATAACCAGAGGATCCAATAGCACCAGTTATTGCAGCATTTGCAGCCTGTTGAATATATGCCATGTTGTTGGCTTGATCACCATGAAAGAGAGCCTGTCTCTCTTCACTTCCTTCATAATTCTTGCAGTCCATGCATTTGCAATTTTCAGAGCATAGGATGTTAGCTTGGAAACACTCACAATATTTTTTGAGGCAACCTGATTTCTTGCAGTGACATCCCTTGTTGTGCTTTGCCAATATAGCTTCCTCCTGCAAATGTTGAAAACGAGTTCACATGCTCATTAACAATACAAAGATTCAGTCCAACATTTGATAAAATAAACTGAAGAGGCTATTTCAAAGAAAAAAGGTCAATGGAGATCAGAGTAAATGTAATTGGATCAATTTCATAGCAACTAGCACCATTTGACTTTTCACCACCTCATCTTTATCTTTGTTTCGATTAAATAATATTTTAACCAATGAACTGAGCTACGCATCAAATCTGAAGGACAACAGAATAATAGAAAATTTGACAATAGCATCTAAACAAGCTCATCAAATTTATGAGAAAGCTGTTTATCTTCAGAGCAAATGAATCCAGAATCTTTAACATATGAAGGCTGCAGCACAGAAAATAACGACTTTCAATTACTTTCTACTTGGTTATCCATTTCAAAAGTTGTAATAAGAGTATGCCCAAGTCAATATGAGGAAAATTGTCAATGGAGAGATACATTAATTCATGTTTGAATGTTAATTCTGTCAGAAGATCGTATCAGTATTAGCTTAAAAATTGTGATGAGTAATCCCTCAAGACAAGAATAACCACTATTAGAATTTTTAACTGCAGAAATCCTGAAGCTTTATCCTATTGAGATTAGCCTACACAAGTTAACCATCATACCTGGCTGTCCCGCGTTCCATGAGGACTGCTGGCAATTTTAGGCCTGAATGCATTTGGATTACGCTCCAATGTTGCTTCAACAGCATCATTCCTTGCAGACTCATTTTCGGCATTGTTATAACAGTTTACACAATTGCAACCATCACAATATGTTCCAGAAGCAAAGCATTCACAATACCTGACAAGAATTCAAGATATGGTACATTAGCTTTATGTTCATGATATCGTGTATGATTTATGAACTGTAACTTAGATAGCTAAACAAAAGCACAGCGAATACAGTTTATAATATTAAGGTACTTTAAAAGGGCTCTAGTAAGCTGCATAAACAGTACCCAGTAACTAGGATGTCAGTGAATCAAAACTTAGGAAGAGCACTTCATATGCCAAGCGTATAAAAACTTGCAAGGATGTACCTATGGCATCAGAAAAAGATTGTACTTACAGCTTCAAGCAGCGTGAGTGTTTGCAGTTACACTGTTTTAGCTTCTTAGGAGTGCCTTCTTTGGGTTCTGCATTTGGTCTTGATCTTGATTTTGGAGACTCTGGTTTTCTTGACAAAGGAAAAGTGATGTTAGTGAAAGTAATGGGAAACAGAGGTGTCACACAGTTTAGTACTTTTAGAGTTATTGCTCCTGGACAAGAATTTCCTAGAACTAAAAGAGGATATAAGGTAAAATGGAAGAGACATTTCAAAAGAGTAGCTCTCATTTTTACTATTTTCATTAAAATAAGGCAAGAACAATGAATAACCACATTCCTGGAAGCAAAGTTTTAACATTTTAAAAAAAGATGTATGCAAGATGAAACAATATCTCCTTAATTAACTAAAGTATTTTGTAGATAGATATAAATGACCACATATATAAGTTATTTGTTGAGAATCATCGTCTTTGCGTTGTTTACAGTTAAATTTCTGTTTCAAAAGAAATGGTACAACTTTCTCTTCTGTTACTTCAGCTCCCCTGCTCTACTGTCTGAAATATACCAGCGTTATCTCAATGAAGTTCCATTCTTTATTCCTTGTCCAGTGAAAGGTGAGTGTCATTAAGCCAAAATAGGGCTTCATTTTCAGAATAATTAAAAGAACATATCTCTACACCGATCGATCTGATACACAGTAATACGAATGCGAAATCAAAACCCACCCACAAAGACGAATAACATTTAACAAAGAATTTCAGAAAAATATTAAGTCTCCCCCCAGAATTAAGCCAATCCAAAGGAGAAAAAGAAACTCTTCATTTATCCAATAAAAATGCGCAAGATTCAATCTTTATCAAAACCTTTCTCAAAAAAAAGCCAAATCAATCCGGCTAATTTCAGTAATAACACCGTACCACCCACCTTAAACACCAAAAACTCAAGCTTTCATAAAACCAATTTCCTAGAGACTTGAATGCAAACCTCGAAGCTGGAAGATGCTGATGCTGATGCATATGCGGCATCGCCATCACCGGAGGCAACTGGTTCTGCGCCGCCGCCATCACATGGTGCTGCTGATATTGAGGATGCTCCGGCAACACCAAGCTCTCCTGCGTGAAATCGAGCTGTCTCGCTAGCTTCTTCGCTGGAAACTCTGCGCTGGAGTTGTTTTCGGATTGTGGCGTCTTTTTTGGAGGGAATTCGCTTCCCTCACCTTGTCCCATTAAATTAAACAAACAAAATCCTCAATAGCAAAAGACTTCAGAAATCTAGCAACACAAACTGAATTCACTACAATTCCTTCAAATTTGGATCCAAAAATCTTGATTTCAACACACAAAAGTTTTATAATTAACAACAATAACATAAACCAGCTCAAAGATTGCAACAGAAGAGGCCAATAATCAGACCAAATGCAAGGCAATACTTCAAAGATTGAAGCTTTGCAAGTGAAAGATAAGAGAGAGGAGAAAAGAGGTTCTGGTTTGCTTCTTCTTCGTTGCTCCCTCTCTCTCTAGAGGTTTTGAAATTCAATTTTGTTTGTATATTCAATGGTGCTTATTTGCAGTTTCGTTCCATCGGACGGTTGTCGTTGAAAAAATATATCCTACGGTTGGAATTCATAGCAATAAGGAATCATGTTGATATTTTGACCGTTCCCTGAACTGAAATAGCCTTTAAGCTAAATTCCTAATGAGAGCTTTAACCCTACTTATTCAGTGCCAAAAATACCCTTATCTTATTGAGCTGAAGAGCACTTACTCAAACACGTATCGCTGTCAGATTTTGTTCTAGTACGATACTATCATGGTTGTTACTATCATCGTCGTCATATTCAGTCTGAAGTCTCACAATAAAATAGGATTTAGAAAAGTCTGATAATACACAACCTTATCTCTATATAGTAGAGAGATTATTTCCGATAGATTATTTTTGTAGATAATTTTTTAAATTTATAAAATAGTTTTTGAGGAGGTACTTGGTTGATAGGCTTGGAAAAGAGTTAATGGGTAAGGAATGAAAAATGAATGATTGGTTGTTGATTATCATTATAGAGGTAATAGTTTAATATCTCATTTTTGAGGAATTCTTGGTACCCTTCATTTAGTAGAAAAATGAAATTCATTTTTTAGTAGTGACTCTTTTTTAATAAATATTTTTAATACTAATTAATTAAATACAATTAATTAATTAAAATATAATTAATTACAATATATTAATTAAAATAATATTATTAACAAATTAATTACATTATAATTAATTAAAATGTAATTAATTAATTAATTAAAATATAATTAATTAATTAATTAAAA
>JANKOD010000192.1:8273559-8289244 GCA_026284645.1 Erythroxylum acuminatum
TTATTATTAATTACTTTATAATTATTTAAAAATAAATAATTAATTAGTTACAATATAATTAATTAAAATATAATTCATTCATTCATTAAAATATTGTAATTAATTAATTACAATATTTTAATTACAACATTTTAAAAATATTTTAATTAAAATATTGTAATTAATTAATTAAAATATAATAAATTTTTATTTCTCAATTTTTTCTACAAACTAGCCACTATCAATAATAATAATAATCATTCTTTTCTCTTAACCAACTATCATATATAATTATAATGATAATATCCATTCACATTCTTCACTATATTCATTCTCATTCCTATTATCATTTTTTCATGCGAACCAACTGCCCCCTAAATTTTTTTAAAATTACAAATAATCTCTCAATATATTTTATTGTATAATTTATAATTTTACATCAATTTTATCTCTAAAAATCATAATATTATAAATTTGAAATAACAACATTCTATTTATTTTCATTAATATTACTTTTCACATATTTCACATATAATTAACAACTATAATTAATATAAAAAAGATCATTTAATCCTCTTGTAAATATAAAATTAAGGACAATACAAAGTAAGATGTTACAATTTCATTATATAATAAATAAAAATTACATCAAAACATCAAATAAAAAGAATAATAAATATATATGACTCTCTAAGTATTAAAATTTATAATAAGAATTCATGTCGAGCAAACAACCAATTAAGAGTGAAACTTGAAACAAAAATATTTACAATTATATTTATATTGAGCATATAGAATTTAATATATGCATAAAAAATAAGTGATATTAAAAGAAGATGAGAAATGAAAACTTAAAACTTAATTTAACTGAATATTCACTTATATCGCACTGACCTCAATTCTTATTTGATACAAACTTCTCATCATTGAGAGGAGTCTCATAATCAATATCATTCAAATTCATTTTACTAAATGATATGTTAATACTTTTTCATTCAAGATTATCTTCTAAGTTACTCTTATTTATCAAACTCGGTTCCTCAGAAACCCAATTCGCCAAAGATTGATATGGTCAAGGTAAATTAGATTTACAGAACTACTTGCTCTATTAAGAATCCTAGTAAATAAATAATATTAAAAAATTAAAAATTTACAAGAAATTATATCCAACTTAATAATGATAATAACATACTTTTTTTTAAGCTTTAAATTGTATCGAACAAATACCAAGTTATTCAATCTTTTATGTTTTAATCTATTCCTTTTCTTGGAATAGATAAGTTCAAATGTGTTTCAATTCTCTTCACACCTTGTTACACTTGCATATTGACTTATAATTCAACTTGCAAACTTTTTCAATTCTGAAGCACTACTTTCTAATTGGTCTCACCAAACAACTGTAAGACAGTAAAAGTAACATTATAAACAAAATAAAGTAATTATTAATTTTCAACAAGTAACAAAAGTAAAAAAAAATATATACTTGGATTGTATTTGTCTTTTTTATGAATAGCAGCAGGCATCCCAAAATCTATTCCTTTTCTTGGAATGGATAAGTTCAAATGTGTTTCAATTTTCTTCACACCTTGTTACACTTACATATTGACTTATAATTCGACTTGCAAACTTTTACAATTCTGAAACACCACTTTCTAATTGGTCTCACCAAACAACTATAAGACAATAAAAGTAACATTATAAACAAAATAAAGTAATTATCAATTTTCAAAAAGTAACAAAAGTAAAAAAAATATACTTGGATTGGATTTGTCTTTTTGATGAATATCAGTAGGCATCCCAAAATCATCAAAAGTATCCTTATAAAACTTTATTTGTGAGTTTAAGAGATCTTGCATCATTTCATAGGCAATAATAGTTGTAATAGTTAATAACATTTGCCTATTAACTTCAGTTTTTGTGTATGTAAAACTTGGTCTGAAATAAAAAATAGAATTAAAAAATGCCCCAGTTGCAATCAACAGAGGGAAAATTTGCCTTTCTCATTTCTTATTAATAACTGCAAAATAAGATATGTATAAAGAAATCTTATCTTTCAGATTGGCCTTGATTGTTTCATTCGCCCTCTCCTTGGCATCATATAAATAACCTATTGTTGTTTTCTCATCATTATCAGTCAGACGAAATACCTTGAATGACAAATTGACTTTGGGATCAAAATTTATTATCTTCAAGTACAATTCTAGAAACCTCCAATTCAATATTAGACCTAATATACTAAGATACAATACAACTTACTTATCACTTGTAAACATTTGCTTCAACTCCTTCTTCATCAGAATAAAACACTGAAGTGATAAGAAATTAGAAAATCTTGTAATACTAAGATGACACAAATTCCTACCATTTGTGAAATCCCTTCTCATTAAATCCAAGACTCATGCACAATTACATATGAACTTGGTCACCTTTTTTTTTTCTTTTTGTACAGTCTCTTCAATAATAGGAAAATATCTAGCATCTCTTAAATTTTATAACATCAAGTTAATATAATGTTCAGCACAAGGAGTCCAATAAAAAGAATTATACTTCTCTGTAATCTTTTTCCAACTACTTTATAAGCAGAATCATTGTCAGTAATGAACTGAATAATATTTTCTGATCCAACTTCATTTACAGCATCATTAAATATCTGAAATATAGTATCAACATTTTTAACAAAGTTAGATGCATCAATTGACTTAAAAAACATTGTCCCTTTTGAATAATAAAACAAAAAGTTAATAATAAGTTCATTTCTTCTATTTTTCTAACCATCACACATAATTGACTACCCATAAGTAGCCCAAGTCATTCTTCTTTTATCTAAATAACTTTTTATTTCATTAACAAAGCTACTTAAAAGTTTTCTTCTGTCAATTATATCCTGAATTGAAAAAGGCAATAACATCTATCATAAGTTGATAATAATAAGACTGAGTAATATTGAATGTTATACTTAAATCATATCACTATTTAGCTATTATCATGTCCACATTATAAGTTGTTTCTCTAGATTGTAAGGCACTATGAATTGAAGGCTAAGCTCTAGGAGTTGTTTGTGGTGCAAAAAAATTAGACATATGTCTTCTTCTTTTCTTAACATCACATGTAATATTCCCTTCTTGTTGGGTAAGGGTACAACCACCTTGAACATCCTCACTACCATCTCGACTACTAATAAAAGAACTTCCATAACCAATTCGTAATTCACTATTTGCCTTCTATCTTTCTCATGCTAATACTCTTTAAGCAAAAACTTTTTTTGTCATTTCACATAATAGCTCACTTTTTTCGACGACTCTACATCACCTTTGACCTTAGCTAAATACTTCTTTAATCTAGTGATTCCTCCACCTTGTAAATGCTTGTTACAATACAAACAAATGATATGATTCTTTATTTCAAGAACCAATCCAGCATGAGCCCAGGCTGGATCATTGAATCTTCCTGAAGTTGACGAATTATCGAGAGTACTTGAACTTTCTTCCATTGATCTGTAAAAATAAATAAAGATATATATCAAAATTAACTTAATAACTTCTTATAAAAATAAAGTTGTGTTAAAAAAAGGAAGAAATAGATACAATAGTAGTTTCTCAATAGCTTATGTTTTTTTATCAACCCAAACATCAAATATATACATTGATTATTACACTTTCACAACTATAACTTATTTTGTGTGATTATATAATTCAAACATAAGATCACAATTATAAACTATTTTATGTAGTTATATAATTCAAAAATAAAATCACAACTATAACCTATTTTGTATAATTATATAATTCAACAATAAACTCACAAGTCACAACCATAACTTATTTTGTATTATTACATAATTCAACTATAAACTACATCTATAATTCAATTCGTGTAATCACATAATTTAACCATATTTTTGTGTGATTACATAATTTAAACATAAACTCACAACTATAACCTATTTTGTATAATTATATGAAACCATAAACTCTTAACTATAACTTATTTGTGTGATTATTGATTAGTTTATTAATAATCCAATCATAAACAAAAACTCACAATTATAACTCAGTTTGTATAATTAATAATCATATAATTCAACCATAAATTAATTATTCTATTTTGATATTACAAAATTCAATTAGTAATATATAATCCAATTTATAATAAAGACTAACCTTTTATTAAAATTTCAATATATCTCAATCTCAAATTTCAAACAATAAATCTCAAATCTCAAATTAAAAGGTGAATATTTGTAAAATTTTATTTTTGAAATTGATATTTATTTTAATTATTAAAAATTAATATTATTATTTAAATTAAATATTTAATGTTTAAAAAATTATTTTCGAGATTTGGAAATTTATGTATTTAAAAGATATTTTACATTAAAATATATTTATTGAATAATTTTATTTATTCAAGTAAATAAAATAATTAAATTTTATTTATCATAATTTAATGAATAATTAACATAAGTTAATTAAATAATATATACAAAATGAAATGAAAAACAAATTCTAGTATTTCTGACTTTTATAAATTATGAGAATAGAAAAAAATAATATTAAAAACAAAGAAATAATATTTTTTAAAAACGCAATAACAATAACGGAACTAACCCGCCTTAAAATACAATGTAGTTGTTTCATTAAGATTAATGTCAACTTTCTTATGCTATAAAATACAATTCTTACGAAGCTTTCTTTACTTTCCAATATTAGGAGGTAACACTACCTACATATTTTAGTTTTAAAAATTATTTCCTTTTCTTTTCTTCTTCCAGGGAAAAATTAATTTATAATCAGTAAAGAATATTACTTTTTATGTTTTTATGTATTTTAACACTTAAATTGGATAAAATCTAAAAAAATTTGTACTGAATAATCAAGTTATTGACAAAACACCTTTTAAATGCTTAGTGACACCATACTTTCGTTTATTATTTATTTTATTACTGTTTTACCAAAAAATAAAAAGAGAAGCTTAGTGACACCAAAATCCAAACTCTGAATGAAAAGATGAATCACCACATGAAATCATTTTCTATAGGCCAACCAGAACTCTACTCTGTCTGTGGCTAGCTAATCTATTCTAACTTCACCTTCAGTGTATGGTCAACGGCTTTACTTCAACGTTGAGTGGTTATCAACCCACCATTTAAGTTATGATAGTGATATGCGAGGAATCATAGGGAGAACACTGTAGCTAAGGCTTTTATCTCAATTCTCAGCTCTGTAAAAATTACCAGAGTAATTTGTAAATCATATCTTTTTTGTCCTTGTCTTTTAAAGACGGAACAAAAATTTCTAAAAACAGCAAGCAAACAACACGAAAAACAAAACTTTTGTGTCTCTGTCCGCTGTACTCACCCATGAAGACAGCAACAAAACGCTACGTTATACTCTACTTTTATGCACATATTTAGCTTTTTCAATTTTAACAGAAAAATTAATATTATTATGACGGTAAAATATTATTTTGCTGTTTTTAAATATTTATAAATTATATTTCAATATATTAAAACTGTTAACGCGTTTATAAATTTTATTAAGAATCATTAATTTTATTTATTTGAAATAAAATTTTTATAAACACGTACTAATGTTAAAATTATTTTATAAATATTAAAATATAAAAATTCATTTAAATTTTATAAAAAAACTTACAGCCCTTTCTCTTTTCTAGTCGGAGAAAAGAAAGTCTCCTCCGTAAAAGGTGTCTCTTCCTTACCTTGCAGTGAAGTCTTCCTCTTTATTCTTCATATAAAGATGAAGCTACTTTTTTTATTTCTTCCTTTACATTTGTCAGCTGGTGAGTATTTTTCGTCACGCAAAACCCCAATCTCTTAAATGTCTTCTCTTTACGGCTATTGTTTTGTGTTGTTTGTATAATTGTTCCATACAAGGTCAGTTTAGTAAATTCTCTTTCACCACCGAGAATAGGGTATTAGGTTTTGGACTCCTTGTCTACGTATAAAAATGTCAAATTATTGATAAGAAAATTATAATGGTTAAAGCCATAATTTGCCTATAAAATTAGGATTTCTACTTCTAAAAAGAAGAAGAGAGAACATGAAAGATGGAGGAGAAATATTTGAAGAAGGCATACATAACCAAATAAGTTTCAAAAACCATAAGAGAGGTTATGGCTCAAATTTGTACAAGAGTTAAAGGACAACTTATTCTTACTCTCTTTTTTTAAAAAATAATTTTAAGCTAAGTCAAGTTCTACTGATCTAAATTTTTTGGTATATTTTATGAGGTTTTTCCCTTGTATCATCAAGTATTATTACTTGATATTATTGGATTTATGTACCTATTTTAGTGATTTAAACTAGGTTTTATATCTTCTATTTGATCATAGTGAAGTTCTGATATGGAATTTTGAGTTATGTGGCTTTTATTATCTGAATTAAAGATGTTTTCCACGTAAAATATGTGTCTCACATGTGGTTAATTTGTGTTTATTTACATCGTTATTGTTGGTGTTACCATTGTTCAGTTCAATGGGGATAGTGCTACTTTGAATTTGTATTTTGGTAAGCTTTTGCTTCTTCTCTCTCATCAAGTGATATCAGAGCTTACTTTAAAAACTTTTGAAAAGTCAATGGGTTTATAAGGTGAAGCAAGAAGAAAATTCTTTATGTCCACGTTTAAAGTTAGATTGGTTATTAAGGATTACAGTCAAATGAAAAGAGTTAATTTTGAGGAATTCTTCTTTCTAGTTGTGAAAATGTCTTCAATACGAGTTGTTTTGTATTTTGCTACTAGTTTTGCCTTAGAGATTGAGTACATGGATATGAAGATTGCTTTCTTTGTGGTGATTTGAAGGAACAAAGTGTTTAAGGTGAAAGGAAAGAGGATTATATTTGCCAACTAAAGAATATGGTTTGAAATAAGCGTCAAGATAATGGTATAAGAAGTTTGAGTATATTATGAAAGATCAAGGGTATAAGAAGACTACTTTTGACTATTGCACATTTGTGCAAAAATTATCTAAGAATGGTTTAATTATTTTATTCGATGACATGCTCATTGCTATTCAAATGCTTCCAGGATTGAGCAGTTGAAGCAACAATTAAATAATTTTTTTTACTATGTAATATGTAAAGCCAAGAAAACAAATTCTTAGTATAAGGACCATTCATAACAATGAGAAAATACTTCAAAGATTCAAGATGGATAAGACTAAATTGGAAAGCACTCCTTTTCTTACACACTTTAGATTAAGTAATAAACAATGTCCTTCAAATGAGAGTGAGAAATAATATATGTAGATAATTCCTTATACATCAATAGTTGGTAGTTTAATTTATGCAATGGTGTGCACTAAACTAGATATTGCTCATAATATTGGTACAGTTAGTTGGTATCTTTCAAATCTAATAAAAGAGCATTGAAATTGAGTAAAGTAAATTAGGAGGTATCTCTAGGCCATACCTAATTTGAAGCTTTACTTTGGAAGTGAAGATATAGTCTTTACAGGTTAGTCAGATTCAAATATCGCAGGAGATATTGACTAAAGGAATTCTATTTTAGGTTATGATTAACTTTGTATAAGAAGCAGTAGCTGGATAATCTAGGTTGTAAAAATATGTTGCATTAGATGTTACTATATGATAGTTAGAGTGTTATTCATCTTAGTAAGAATATGACTTTTTATTTCAGGTCTAAGCATATTGTGTGATGTATAACTAGATACGCAATCATTTGGATAAGAAGTTGCTAGAACTTCAAAATGTTCACACTGATAATAATGGTGCAATTATGCTAACAAAATCTTTACTAAGAGGGAAATTTGAAACTTATCGTTTGATTACTGGTTTGGTGACTTTTTCCTCATTGTTCTAAGGGGGATATTTTTTAGTTTTGGGCTCCCTTCCTATATGGAAAAAAGACCTGAACTATAGATCATATTCTTACTTTTCTTTAATCAATTTTTTATTAATATAAGCTAAGTCAAGTTCTAATAATCTGAATTTCCTCCTCTATTTAGCGTTTTCTTTAATTTTTCTCTTGTATTATCAAGAATTGTTATTTATAGATGTTATTGGGATTATATACGAAATTTGGTGATTGAAACTAGGTTTCATAATCTCAATTTGAATAGAACGAGGTTTTGATTTGGACTTTCAAGTTTCATGGTTTTTACTCTTTGATTTAAAGATGTTTCTATGTTAAAAAAATGTCTCTTGTATGGTTTGTTTATATTTATTTTACATCGTTGTTATTAGTATTGTCATTAGTATTTTATTTTGGGTATATTTACTTTCTCAGAGGTTCAATCAAATGTAGAGGGTGTTATTATGAATTTGTGTTTTAATGAGTTGTTGCTTCTTCCCTCCAACTATAGATAAAAATCCACTAGTAATGGTGTTTTTCATTACTATTTGTACACGATTGATCATCTTCATAATTGAGCTTCCCGCTTATGTAATTACCTTACTGAAGGTAATCGCTAGCATTACTAGTTTTCTTATATATTCTTGTTGAATAGCTGGGTGTTTTTAGACTCAATATTGTCAATTATTTTTCAAATTTATAGCCTTAAAAAAAACCCACAAGATAGTTTTTGAGAAATTGTTGGCTATTAAAATATCAACCAAACTTAATACAATACTTTTGCACTAACCATCTTGCTTCAATTCTTTAGAGCCCCCTACACAACTTCTTTAAATATTTCTTCCTCGAATATCTGAGTTAGTATCAACATAAATTCCAAGTTTGTGATTCAACCTATTTTTAAATATAATTGATGCCATTCTTGGGCCAATCCTTTTGGATGTATTGCTGCTCTAAGGACTTTCAAATTCAAAACAATATGATCAATGGTAAATAATTGTTCACACTTATACGTCCAATCCTTAATGTTCAAATTTTCAAATACTAAAAAGTTAGTTTTTATAAATTATGTAGATATCACATAATTTGCATTATTAGAAGGAGTTTTAATATAAATATATGTATGATCTTCAATGATGGCTAACAAATTATTTATAGAGTCATATGCTTGGATAAAGTGACTTAGTTATTAACTCACTATCATGTTAATTAAAATGATTTTGAGTATCCATCAATAGTTTTTCATAGAAGATTGCAATTCTATACTTTTTAAAAATATTTACTCAATTTCTCAGTTTTTTTGTCAATAGGAGTTTGTTTTTAATAGTTTTAGTTTATTTTAGTTTTATTTGCCCTACAGGAGAATACATAGATTTATATGAATTCACTCAGGCATAATGCATACTTTTTGTAGATGACAATTATTAATAATATTCATATCCACAATGACAAAACAAAGAACATAACTATCCTTAAAATGATTCTTCAATCTGTGACACTAAAATTCTGTTTTCTTATATTCTCTATCAAAGTGACCGATGAAATTGAGGAGCTTTCAATTAATAAACTGCAATATTCTTATTTGGTTCATGAACAAAAGATTAACTAGTAAGAGAAAGAGTTAAAGAATTTAACAAAACATCACTCAAAACTGAAAAGAGATAAAGGATGAAGTAAAGATGAATATAAAGGCAAATGAAGCAATAATAAATGTGACAACCAACAAAAAAACCATTAGCATTAAATTGCTAAGGAAGAAGAAGAGGAAGTAGAGGCCATCACTCAACAACTCATGGTTGAAAATTAGCATATAAGTTAAATGTTGAAAGTTACCAAAGCCATAGGTATGGATATTATCAGTTAAAATATCAAACTAATTTAAAAATGAAGAAATAATTAAATTCCCCAAAAAGAAAAAGAAGTGTCCCTTTTAATAGTGTGTTACATGAATGAAGAATTCAACAAAATGTGTGATATTTAGATACTAACTACAATAACCATATATATGGAGATAAGAAGGCTTCTTTAACCTAAAAGAATCTTTTATAACAGTATTAAGTTTGGTGACAACTTCATATTAGCTGTTTATAGGAGAAGTAATGGTCACTCTCTAGACTAAGGAAACCTACCCATTCTATCTCCAATGTTCTTTTTGTCGCATATAAGAATACCTTGCTTAGTGTGGGATATATGCAACAGAAAAGGGTACAAGATTTTTGTCAAAGATGGAGTATATCAAATTCAAGATACATAATTGGGTTTAATTACTCAAGTTAACATAACTGCAAATTGTATTTTCCTACTTTATCTCTATAATGCCACTCATTCATGCTTCTTAGTAAAATTGAAGTATGTGCCAGAACTATGATATTTTTGTTATGGCTACCTTAATTCTAGTATATTTAATTCTCTTTAACAAAAAAAGGTAACTAGACTTATTTAATTTATTACTCCATCTCAAGTTTGTAAAGAATATTTTGTTAGCAAAAAAACACTATAATCAATTTTCACAAGGAAAGTCATGACAAGCCAAAAAATATCAGAGTTATTATATTCCAACCTTTATCACCTAAGGAATACATCTTTGAATAGATCTAACAGATATTTAATCGCCTTTATAAATGATTTAATAAAAAATTTGGGTATATTTTTACATGAAAAATATAAAACTTTTATATCTTTCAAAAACTATAAAGTGTTACTTAAGAAAGAAATAGGTTGTTTGTATAGATCGTGCTAGAAAAGATATCTCATAAGAATTTGTTAAATTTTATGAGAATTCATAAAAATCACACTATTTTAAATATAATATGAAACCTTTTGACAAAGAGTGGCATTCTGAAAACCTTCTAGCTTGGAGCAGTCAATTGGAGCCTTTATATTTTAAATGAAAGTCTCAAATTTGTTTTCAAAATATTACACCAGAAAAGAATGGAGCAGATAGAGACTATTAGTTGGTCATTTCATAATTTTTGGTTGTGAAGCCTACACTCATAAGCCATACCAAAAGAGGACAAAACTATATTACAAAGGAGAGAAATACATTTTTCTTTTATTGATCAATCAAAAGCTTATAAGCTTTACAAACTTATGACTAAGAAAATTGATATAAATAATGGTGTAGTTTTTAATAAAGAAAAGTTATGGCTATGGAACAATAATATTGTTGAACAACAATTACTAGTTAACTTTGATAGAATTAACAAAGAGGAAGATACTAGATAACAGAAAATGATCAACAAATTCCACCATATGGTCCAACAAATGTTCCAAACTTACTAATAACAATAGAAAATGAAGAATGACCTCAAAGTTTTAGAAGAATATATGCGTAGATGACTAATTACAAGGTTTTGAGAACTTATTTACACATTTTGCTTTATTTTTTTATTACGATCCTATAACATTTAAGGAGGTTATCAAAGAATCAAAATGGGAAAAGGCAATGAACGAAGAAATTTTAGCTATTAAACAAAACCACATATTAAGTGTCACTAAGCTGCTAAAAGGACACAAGACTAGAGATGACATTTAGGCCTAGACCTGACTTTAAGTCAGCGGGCTTTATTCGAGTTGAATGGCCTTCAGGTCGAATTTAAACTTTTTTTGAAAATTTTGATTTTCAGGTTGTTTCAATCTTGAACTACACAACCCGAAGTTTGAAAATTTTAAGTAAAAATAATATAATTTTAAATTAAAAATAATCAGGTTTGGCTAAGCCTGATTGAGCTTTGGGTTGCTTAAGCTTTATCAAGCTTGGGTTTGAGCTCAAGTCATTTACCTAAGGTTTGATCAGGCTTCGAATCTAGCCCACATCTAAGCATAAATTTTTAGGTTAGGATTGAGCCTGGGTAGGCCCAACCTTGGCCTAGTCAATGCCATCCTTACATAAGACAATTGGTTTCAGGTGGATGTACAAGACAAAATTGAAAAATAATGGAGATGATAAGTACAAGACACATTTAATAACTAAAGGTACAAGAAAGAGTTTGAAGTTGATTATAGAGAAGGCTTTGCTCTTACTGCAGAACATGATATAATTAGAGTAGTGATTGCATTAGCAACATAACATTCATAATTATCTTCTAACTAGACATAAAATGTAAATTTTTGCATCATGATCTTCTAGAATAAACATTTATCAATCAACCTTCCAGTTATGAAAAGCTTGAAAGTGAAAACAAGTTTTTCAAAATAAAGTGACATTATACATATTAAAATAAGCACCATATACTTATTATAATCGTATAAATGCTTAAATTTTTAAGGAAGTATTTAAAATTGTTCATAGGAGTATACATTATATAGAGAAAATTTTCTTAGTTTTTGCTTATATGTAGATGATCTTATTTTTCTGGAAATAATAGTGCCACATTTGATAAATTTAAAAAATCTATAGTGGTTGAATTTGATATATCTTATCTTGGAAAGATACATTTTTTTGGGGATTAAATTGGTATCACTTACAACTAAAATTTTTAGGTAATAGTAAAAAAAATGGAAGCTAATTTTTTTTATTAGAATTCAATTTAAACCCAAACGTATTGACATGTTTTAAAAGAACTATATATTTTACAACATTTACTTTAAACCTCAACTTAACTTCTCCATCAATCTTCTATTACAAAGAGCACATATGTCAATTTTTTTGTAGATTCCTTGCTAAATGCCTATCCCATGTGACAAGTGGAGCCCAAAAAATAAAAAAAATCTATATCTCCCTATTCTCTCTTGTCTCCTCTCTCTCTGTGTCTTTGTCTTCAACTTCTTATTTCTTCTCTCTTCATCATCTTTTCAAACATCATACTACTAGCCACCAGTCAATCATTTCTAAGAAATGAAAAAAAAACACCAATAACGCACAACACAAATAATGGCCTACAACCTAATTCTAGAAAAAAACCAACCTAATGGCTAAAACACTAACAATAACTCCAATAAATGCTTATAAAGAGTCTCAAAACATAAGAGCCCTAATGTTTTAGTTTAAGGTCGTATTGTTAATGCACTCTCTACCAGGCAGGCGGATAGTTAAATATACACTTTCATGTTAAAGGTGAGATGATAAGATTCTCCTTATTGGTTGTTTCTAAGCCGATATTCTACACCTGAAGTGTTATGAAGTACTCAAATCAAATTTCTGACATTTTTCTACTTTTAAAAGACTAATTTTCTTTTCTTGTCTTTATTTTCTAACAATGCTCTAAAAAGCATAGAAAAGTTGAAATCAACTATAATTTTATGTTCTTCTCATCAAGAAAAGTTTGGAGGAAAGCCCTCACTATTGCTCACTTTAACTCTATTTAGGCTAGGCCTATCATCCAGGTGCAAAAAATATTTGATAATTCTTAACCATCTAACTGCACTTAATATTTTATCAAAAGTGAAAGTGATATATATCAAACAAGTGGAAAATAATTAGAAGAGGAAAAATCAGAAAGAAAAAATTCTTATGTGATAGTTTAGAATAAACACTCTAGAGATCACTGCTTAGATATTGGACTTGTCTTATTAATTTGAGAATTTATAAACATTTCCAAGAAAACTTTCATATGTTAAGGTGGTAATGTAGAAGAAAACATGATATGTTATTCCTAGGATTTACGTTATATGTTTACCTTCTCACTTTTTAAAGGAGTCCTTCACACTATTTAAACTATTCTAAACCTTACCCTATTGCTCATGCAGAATGTTATACATTTAAAAAATATATTCCTTGTTATATAATTTATTATATTACTACAAACAATTATTTCCTGATAAAAGAAGTGGTAAAACATTATTTTCCATGAAATTATTCTTAAAGTTGGCAAAAGAACTTAGGTTCAATTGATTCGATTTGATCAAATTCAAAGTCAATGAGTTAACTTCAGTTGATTTGCACCCTTGTCATAAAGAGATGTCATTTTTGAAACTTTCATGTTTCAAATTTTCTCGTCCTTTAGTTACCTTTTCCCTTCCAAAACACAGGAATTTACTTGTAATTAAACACTCCATAAAATGAAAGTCATAAATTAGTGACTGAAAAAGCATGAAAAATTGCCTAAGTTTGAATCCTTAAAAAAATTTCTAAGGATGATAAGTTCACTTATCCATTGTCATTTAGTCAGGTTAGGAAAAGGTAGTCTTTTTTCCCTGAAACCTCTTATTTTATTGTAACAAACAAAAGAGTTAAAGTAGAGGGGTTTTAAGTTTAATAAAAAAAGATAAGTAGAGTAGGAGCATTAGATTTCTTCTACAGAGAGGCTAATGACTTGGTTATATAGCTTGATTTTCTTTTAAGGTTAAAACAAACTTATATCTCCTCTTATGGGCTCTTCAATTCTCTCTCTCTTTTTTTTGGGTATGTTTTGTGAAGTTAAAGAGAGAGAGAGAGAGAGAGAGGGGAGAAAAAGATTTTTTTTTAGCTCTACTTACCACATAATTAGATTAATGTTTTAAAAATTAGACTAAAAATTAAACCGGTGAGAAAAGATATTTAAAGTTTAAAGATTCAACTAGTATTAGATCATCGTAAAATTAGTATATACTAAATCAAAAATACAAGTTATAAAATAAGTTAAAAAATAACAATAAAATACTTTATTGAAACAATAATATCTATTAATGTATATTTAATTAATAATAATTCTAATAATTTAATCTAAAATTAAATAATAATTCTCTATAAAAAATTATTATGTTCCTATGTATCAAGATTCCTAAGGTGATTATATTTTCACATGAATATGAACAGTCAAAAAGTATAAGAAAGAGCGTTTTAATGAAAGAACGAAACTTGGATTTCACGATATTTCTTTAGTTAGACTAAGAAAACTGAAGCCTTTTTAGTTCATAACTGTTTGGCATATCTTATAACAAAATTCTAAATTTAGGATTTTACTCAGAGATTGTTCAATGATTTTGTTTCTTAAACAAAATTCGAGCTCCCTTAAGTCTTTTGTCATTTATGGGTATAAAGTCTTTATAGACTATGGGGGTCTCAAGTTATTATTTAGAGTTGAGACCTGAGAAAGTAAAGTTAGAATGATCAACCTTCCTTGTCTATGTTTAACTAAGTTATTAATAAGGATAGAAAGTTTCTTTTGTAACTTGAATGAGGCCTCTTGAATTGCCACTATATAATACTAAAATGTATGTTATCAATTTTTTGTTACATTAATCATGTATTGTATCCTTGAGTACTCAAAATTTGAGGATAAAGATGCAAAGAAATGTTATACATTTCACGAGTCACAATGCATCAATCTATGCACTAAAACTGTTTATTTTCCTAATTTCAAATTGTGTTAGTTCATGAAGCAAATCTATAAATTAAAACTATACATATGAAAATTCATTTAAGTAGAATGTGTCAAGAGAAAGATAATTATTTTGAGAAGAATAATTAATACAACACATGTGTGAGAAGAAAAAGATTAGTGGAGTCAATTTATAAGGCTACTATAACGCAAAAAACTTCATGGTTTGTAACTTATTTTTTAATTTATGTTTCAATTGTAATCTAGTGAATGAACAGAGAGCATATAAGAGAGCAATCTTTCAATCACTTGGTAATCATCTCTAACTTTCTCGTCTTTCACTTTTTGGATTTAGAATTGGACATATACTAAGTGCTTACAATGGAATTTTTTTCTTCAGTTTTTTGTAAAATTAGAGCATAATAAAGTAACTGGAAGATGGAAGCACTAATTAGACCAATGGATGGATACTTGTGTTGGACCCCGAACTTTGATTGAACGTCAGAATTATTAAATGAGGAATCGGTAGTGAATGTAGTAAGTTGTGTTAAATGTTTTGCAATGATATTTGGAGGTTAATGCATGAAATGAGTGTTTTAAGTATGCATGTAGTGTGGGTAACATCTTTATAATTGA
>JANKOD010000192.1:8309302-8328200 GCA_026284645.1 Erythroxylum acuminatum
GTTGTGGCTAATCTTCAACTAATTAAAATTATATTGATCACATGACACCTCATTTTATGCAAAACTATGAATAATAATGTGAGATCCTACATCGGTTGGAAAAGGAAACAAAGTATGCCTTGTAAGGGCACGGATACCTCTTCCTTACAGACGCGTTTTTCATGGCCTAATGGACCAGATTCCATCAGAACTCCAAGGTTAAATGTGCTTGGGCGAGAGTAGTTCTAGGATAGGTGACCTCCTGGGAAGGTCTCAGGAAAAGCAAAACCGTGAGGACTTGGCTAGATCAAGGTCTAAAGCGGACAATATCTGTAAGCGGGTGACCTGGGATGTTACAAATAAAGGTTCTACTTCATCCTTTACAATTTATTATAATGAATCATATATTTGCATAAAATAAATATATATACGTGAATTTCAAATTAAACGATGATTTAAATCATGTAATTTAATAAAATTGGGCTAATATGTTAAAGCTGAAATATTTATAGGTTCTATATATAAATAAAAAATAAATATGGACCATAATGTAAATACAATATATTTTACACTGCCTTTTTCACTTCTATTTATGGCTGACCAAACAATTTATTATTTCCAAGTATAAACTTAAAATTTTCAATGAACCCAGGAAATATAAGGCTTCTCCATAATTCATTTTGGTCAAGAATTCATGCAACAATAAAAGCAAATCATGGGCCCCTTGAAAAGTTTTTTAAGTTACAAAAATTATGTTAATGCTATAAAACTAAAGCTTGCAATAATGGCCTTGAAAACAAGATTTATGCAACATTTACTCAAAACTTTCCAATCAATGGCGTAGCAAGATTTCTTTTGATATTGTCAGCAGTTTCCATGGAAAGGTATGAAATAATGAAAGCAAACACCAGTTAACGCTTATAATTGTGGGTCCCGTGAAAAGAATGATTTGTCTAGATGGTGTTTTGTGAACCAAAACAACAAGGATGCCGGGAGAAAAAACTGCTGACACTTCATCATCATCATCTCCACCAAGATGAAGTACCGCAAGTTACAAAATTTTTTAAGAAGAGACTTGTTATCGAGTTTTTGACTAGAGATTTTCTTTTTGTTTATCAGAAAAGCTCTTTGTTAAATAAAGATAAGGCTGCGCGTGTTATGGGTCTTCTTAAAAAATTCTATAACTTGCGGTACTTCATCTTGGTGGAGATGACGATGTTGAAGTGTCAGCAGTTTTTTCTATCGTCATCCTTATTGTTTTGGTTCACAAAACACCATCTAGACAAATCATTCTTTTCATGAGACCCACGGTTATAAGCATTAACTGGTGTTTGCTTTCATTATTTCATGCCTTTCCATGGAAACGTCTGACAATATCAAAATAAATCTTGCGTGGGCTATTGTTTGGAAAGTTTTGAGTAAATGTTGCAGAAATCTTGTTTATGGTTGCTGAGAGATCTCAAATAAATATGAGAGGGCTCTTCTAAGCTTTTAGCAGATGCAAGAGATGGTGTATGCAGAATATTCTAAGCCTAGGGACCCAACTTCCTTATATTCCTTGTTGTCTTCTATCAAAATAACAGAAGGGCATGACTATTCAAGTGGAAGGACATGAGGGTTCAAATGAAGAGAGACGACCCATCATAAAGGAAACTAATGGATAACGTCTTTAATACAAATGTTAATGATTTTAATTTATTTTGGATGGGAGAATTTGTATCTTTAAATCATTTTCTCTTATAAGTGAGCACTTTGTTAGGAGTTACTGACTACACACTTTTAACGATTACGCTTCCAAGTTTCAAACTCTTATCCTTAAGTTTTAGCTCTATAAATAAAGTAGCTTATGTTTATAAAATAAACGATAATGTTGTTTAACAGTTTTGTTCAACAGGTTTAATAACAAGCGAAGATCAATAATGTTATGTAATGGAAGTCGTCATTTTCACTTCAAAATCAATTAAACAACGATAGATTCGCATCCTTGGCTTGTACATGTGGAAAATTCTGCAGTTCGTTGAAAGAATTAAATAGCTTACCAACCCAGTTATTTCTTTGTTTTGAGTTCTTAAATTCTCATCTGTTTCCAACTTTTTGCATTTTCTGGGATTAAAAGAGTTCTTGTCCAAGTTCGGAGGATTCCGTGAGGCCTACTTTTCAATCATTCGCGTTGATCCATCTGAAAATTTTTCAATTTCTTCATCCATAGATTAGTAAGACCAATTAGCATCTGCATCAGATCCTACAATCTGTTCCACTTTAAAAACTTTTAAACTGAAAATCGTTTCCCACTCCTGAGCTAATCCCTCAGCTTTCATCACCCATATTTTGAACATTTTCAACCATCCAGAAGGAACCTTTGCACAAACACATGAAAAATCAGTGACACAGGACTGTCAACCTCCCTCAGGATACAACAATCACACATCAGGACTGATGCACAGTATGGTTAAAAATAGGTGGAAGTGGTCTAGACCAGAAGAGGAAAATGCAAGAATTCACTCTTAATAGGTGGCTGTTGTGTTTAGGTGGAAACTTAACTGAGAAAAACGTAAAGCAACCATCCCCTGGAATCTACACAGTATAGCATAATAATTGTCTACCATCATTTACAGTTAGCCAGATACTTCATTTCAGTTGATGCACATGGTTCATTAAATGCAATTTCATACCTATCAAACGCCCTAAGGGAAATAGGTGTGCAATTTGCATCCAATTCAATTTGGTCCAAGTACACCCAATCTAAGTCTATACACAAAAAGACCAATTTAAGTCTCTTGTACAAAAAACAATGGATCGATCCATGCTTTCACATTCTGGAATTGTACAGTAGCATGTAAAATGGATGACAAGAAATGGAAGGATCATTTAAAACCAAAATCTCTTTGTTTATTTTACAATATAAATTTACTTGTACTAGTTATGTCCATCTTTTGGGATGAGCTAGGGCAATTGATTAATGGACTCCGTTTAACACTGAATCTATTGCACCTGTAAAGCACTTCGACGTTCTTCAAAGCTCAAGAAAACTGGATTGAAAAACCAGTGCTAGTTTTTGAAATGTTCATGGGGCCAAAGTCATCAAAATCAGAATCTGATCCCCTTTCATTGTAATCATACCATCCACTAGGAGAATCCTCATCTTTCCCACTATTTGTTAAAGGAACTCGAAGCTCAGAGATGGGAGCTGGAAGAGGCTCTTTGCTAAAGTACTCATCATGTAGTAATTCCATTGCAGTAGCTCTACTAGCAGGCTCATAACATATAAGCTTCTTGACTAGAGCAATTTCATCACGGGATCGATTACCAAGACATGCCTCTATACCTATGGGATTTTCCACATTAGCAAAGGAAATTGTTCTATAATCAGGCAGTTTTAGACAACCTGGCCATACTTCCTCTGTCAAGTTGCCCAAGACATTGATAATCCTGCTGAGTTGATCAATGTCAGAAGCCCCTGGAAAAAGTGGTTCAAGGGTCAAAAGCTCAGCAAAAATGCAACCAAGTGACCAAAGATCAACCTCCATCCCATAGTCCATAGATCCATATAGTAGTTCAGGGGCCCTGAACCATCGGGTTCCAACACATGAAGTGAGTGAACCATGCCCATCACCGCCAGCATCATAAACCTCATAAGGACTTCTTAACATATCATCTTCAAAATCACTTGCTGTGCCAGTGGCAAGACAAGAAGTATTCCCATCTTGAATACTAACTGTTTCCCTGTCAACTTCGTCTGAAAAATCTTGGCCCTTGAACTTGCCAATATCTCTAAAAGATAGCTCTCTACTGATCATTCCTTGACCTTGGTGTTCACGGTCTTCTTGTGAGGACTGAGGAACAACTTGTGGCAGAAATAAATGGTCTTGATTCAATGAGCTGTTTTCAAAAGACTGAGGGTTCTCATCAACTGCAACAAATCCAGGCTCCATGAGTATCCTTGCCTGAAAAAACAAGAACTTAGTCTTTTCCTCCTTGGTTAAGATGCAGAAAGTACCACTAAACAGCGCAATGTCACTGTTAGTCGCAGATCTCGTCGATTCCATTTACACAAAAAAATCAGGTGAAAGTAAAGCTAGTATCCCATCAATATGAAAAGTGCCCCATTTCAGTTTTGCCTAGAACCAGCTAAATTGGATATACTAGTAAAGAAAAAACCACAGAAAACAAATAAAAATCGATATTCCAATACCACGTTTGTTTAACTCACTTATTACAATTTCTTTCAAAGGCAATACTTCAGAAGAGATAAAAACACAATCTTTCATACATTTGACAAAGACACTCGAACTAATCACCGAACACCGTGATTTAAACAGTTAATATACCAGATCTTCTAAACGTTCATCTCTAATTAGATCGATCGGTTACAGGTTGAATGCAAACACAAAAAGCGTCAGAATTTCACAAATTCATAACTAACAGAAAAAAAAATACCTGACCAAAATCAGCCAATTTAAGAACCCCATCATCAGAGATCAACAAATTACTAGGCTTAAGATCACGATGGACGATCGTATTCCTGTGACACGCATCAACTCCAGACAAAATCTGAATCATCCATCTCTTCACCTCCCCTACTCCAACACCGCCATTTCTTTTTGCGTCCTTAATAACAGCCGCCAAATCGGTCCTCAAGTACTCCAGCACCAAAACCGCGTCCTCGTCTTCTCTCCAAAAGTACTCGTGCAAGACGACGACGTTGGGGCAGTTGTGGAGGAGTTGCAAGGCCTCGACTTCCCTGAACGCCGCCTGGTAATCGTGGACCTCCTTGAGCGCCACCGTGACGTTGTCCGAGATGCGTCGGGCCTTGTAGACATCGGAGTAGGCACCGGAACCCACGCGTTCCTGGATGTGATACTTTGCGGTGATTTCGGATCGGGTGTAGATGCTCCAGCTCTTGGAGGGTGGCGTAGGCGGAGAGTGGTGGTCCATGGCGGCGGTAATTGTCTCCGGTTGCAAAAATGCTGAGGTTTAGATCGCAGTCGTAGCAGGGAGAAGCAGCGGGTTGTTTATTTGAGTTCGTTGGTGTGAATTGACCAGTGATTATGACTAACCTAAATTACTAAGATGCCCCCCTTGACTTATCTTGTAAGATAGATTTCGGTCTTATTGTGTGTGTGTGTGTGTGTTTTTATTACGTTAGGTATCCGGTTTAGCTATACTAATCCTAAGCTTCTACGACCCCATCTCAAGAGCCTAGAGGATGTAAATTTGAAACTCCAAGACCTCTCAGGTTCCTACGTAGTCTGTACACTTTGCGCACAAGGAGCCTTCACATACTTGATTGTTCAGCTGATGATTGATCACTAGCCCCCATGCTCAACATCAGGTTCCCATCAGCCCCTAGGTTTCCTAGTAGCTCCAACTTTCACACTGTCGCTGGAAGCGAGGCGTCCGTAATTAATCCGATCAAAGAGCTTTGCCTAGGGGCTAGAGGATCATCAATAAGAACATGCCTATTTCGATCTTATTGTGCTGATTCTGTTGAAGATTAGCTAATAGAAAACTAATATAGTTGATTTGAGGATGAATAATATCAACTATTTTACATCAAAAAAAATATTAACTATTTTATTTAAATATTATCTATTTATTAATATCATCAACAATATTTTGACTTAAGAATTAAAAAAATTAATTACTAAATTAAATTGATATAACTATAGCAAGAGAATTTAGTACCGCCCATAATTACAGTAAGTGTACATGAATGTGGAATTTACAAGAGGACTAGGTTGTAAACCCACAAAAAAGAAAAGCCCATGATTATTTTAGCATTATTGTCATGAGTTCTACTAGTCTACTACTGGCATAGGGTAGGCAATTGAATGCACTAACGTTAGAGCTTTTAACAATTATAACGCGGAGGCCCATAACGTCACATGCACATACTTCACTACCTTTGCTCACACGTCTATATATCATTGTTGGAGTAATTAAAGTTTTTAGTTTTAGTTTTTATATAAATCTATTTAATAGTTAGTATTTAATAATTACATATTAGATAAATTATTTTTATAAATAAATTTTATCTTAATCTCTTATATAATATTTTTTGAAAATTTATTAGTAAAAATATATTCATAATTTTTAATAATTAGTATTAAATAATTAAAATAAGACGAAGTCTAATATTATTAAAATTTACATAATTCTCTATATATAATATTTTAAGTTTTAAACCAAAATGTTTAAAAATTATATAAACGACTAGGAATTTGCGGTATTAAATAATTACCAAATTAAATGTAAGCGTCACCCAGTGAAAATATTAGATGCTTGTTGGGTTTGATTTGGACATGAAGCTCCTAACTTTAACTGATTCGAAAAACATAGATAAGGTAGTTACTAGTTATAAACTAACCCGAAAGCATTTAGGAATTGAAAAGATAAATGCATTTATTGTTCTAGAGTTTGCGTTCAATTCAGGGCATGTTCTGCATCTTAACATATCATTTTAATATCTAAGTTTAATTACCAAATAAGTGATAGTATAAGGGATATACTATTCATGCACCGAAATCAGTAGGAGTACTAACAGTCCAGGAGGAGATTTCAGATTTGAGCGAATGATTGATTCCCTCCCTCCATGGCTTTGCCATCCAGTCTGTCGGATGAAGATAACTGTTTTATAGGGTATATTACACACAGAAACATGTAAATTCTAACACACAACTCAATCTGCTTTTCATTTATGGAAGAGCAGGAAGTTTGCTTTCGTTTCGCCATTTCAGTCTAAGCAACACATCCTCCACACATGATGCTCCTGCAGCGTCCGAAAAACAACTAGTGCTTAGTTAAGAACTACAGTTGATACTTGATTTACGACAAAGGATTCATCTTGAAATTGATCCTCGTGATGGGAATGAGGACAAGCACAGTTTTAATCAGCATGCGTTTATCAGGTGAGCTTATCAACTTTCAGTTTAGGGATGTTTCAATTTGTCTTGTCCTAGTTTTGAAAGTGCACAATATATATCAGGAAAGGAATATACCAATTTAGGACGATCAATAGAGATTCAAGGGCTAAAGTACTTACGCAATTGCTCTACCAGAACTTTGGCGCCTTCTTTTCCTTGCCATTTCTGTCCTCCTTGGAGGTTGAAGAACAACCTTGATTGCAGTATCAAACACAGCTTTGACATTCTGCACAATCACTCAGTAGTCACGTAAGGTGTATGGCAATCAGAAAGGACCCCTAACAATAAACTGCGAAAGATCAAATTTCCAAGTCTCTGAAGTGATCTAATCTACCTGCTGGGTCTTGGAGCTGCACTCAATATATGCCGCTGCACCAATTTGTCTCCTTAGTTCCTCTCCCTAATTACAAAAGCTGAATTTAGCTGAAGACATAACTCATTTCTCGGCCGTATAAACTCAGCTTTGGCGGTAACTTAAGGTGATGAAAACATACCTGAGCAGATGTTATCACATTAGAATTCATAGGATCACCTAGATATCCCCTGTCTTCACGAAGATCTATTAAAAGATAAAAGGAATCATGTCAGTAACCTGCAAAACAAAATTAGCATAATCACATTTCAAGTGTTTGTAAATTGCTCACCCAATTTAGTTCCAACAAGAATAATTGGAACATTTGGGGCAAAGCGATGAAGCTCAGGCATCCACTGATGAAACATCAAATGTTTGTTCCAGTTAAATAAGGATCATCAAAGGCAAAAGAGCAGAAACACAACATCCATGCAAAAGAGCAAATTGCACAAGGTAAAAACATTTTGTCGTATCAGTTGCAAGATTGAAATAAGATGGGAATTTAAATTGAACTGTTGGTAGAAGACACTTGACAAATCTAATCTCATCTGAAACGTAACCATAAAGAAATTGATAGTTGCAAAAGGAAAAGTGTGGAGCTGTGGTGAATTAAAATTTAAAAATGAAGAAGAGCATCAAGATTAGAGTCCCTACCTTCTTGAGAACATTTTCGTAACTTGCCCTGCTAATTAACGAGAATGCCAACACAAATATATCTGCTCCTCTGTAACTCAGTGGTCTCAGCCTGCTGTAGTCCTCCTGACCTTTAATGGTGATGATAAAAAAAGTGATAACTAAGTCGCAGAAGACTACATGATTTGAACCTCGCACCAGCCTCTGCAGTTACTAAAACAAGAACTATGGACTGAATACTCGCTAACATACCTGCAGTATCCCAGAGTCCTAAATTGACAATGTTTCCATCCACAGACACATTAGCACTGAAATTATCAAAAACTGTGGGTATATAATCCTGCAAAAACAATGAAAAATACACAAATGATCAAAAGCCAGAGTCCTTGCTTAAAGCTAAGGAATAAGCACATTCTAAGGTTACAAACTAGAAGTAAAGTGGAGACCCTTTTCAATGGATCTCGTTCAAACCCTTCCAGTAAAGATAAATTGCAAAACAGCGTAAAAAAAATGTAAACCTTTTTTTAGATCCATTTTGAGGGTGAAGAACCCATGGGCAGAAATGCCTCAAACAAGCAGAAAAGAAGAGTTAATTGAGTGACTTACAGTGGGGAACTTGTTACTAGTGTAACAAATGAGCATACAGGTCTTGCCAACGGCTCCATCTCCGACTGTAACACATTTAATGAACCTGGAAACACTCATCTTCTTCAGAATGAGCTCACAACTTACCCAGCACCCAGTAGTTCTTTTAGCTAAAGCTACTACCACAAGTGTGCTAAAACTCTTTGGAAAGTGTTCATCCAAAAGAAAGTAGATTCTTCAAAGAAAAAGGTCGAACAGTACAAGTTAAAATGAACAAGAGATGAAGGATAAAGAGTACAAGGGCATGAATGCATAAAGATGTCACGTTACAACTTACAAGAGAGGGTATCTGTCTCAAGTGAGCGTCGGACTCTTCAAGGCTAATGACTAATGAAACGACTAGTAAAGGTACATACAAACTTGATGAAGAGGAGAGAGACAGTGAGCGAGCTTGTCCGTAGTCAAAGGGTCCACGCCACTGAACTTTATCGTCCCACTCCCACTCCATAAAATTCAAATGACTCGGAGAAATTGGATCCACTCTCTCTTATATCTTTCAAACGGCATTGTAATGGTGGCCCCTCCTTGCGTTGGTATCCATGCAAAAACAAATTGTTTATACGTTCATACAGAGACTTGTTTGTCTTTGGTAACATAACAGTATTTTAGCCTTTATTACACCAGACCGAATCTTATGCGGAGGTCACGTAAATAAATAGTTGAGATTTATATAACAGAATAAGATACTATAATATTAGACAGAGGATCCATCCCTTATTATACCTACTTCATCGCTTGAGGTTAGCATTTAACAAGTCAGAGTAGACTATATTTTGTGGTTAACAAAGTGATGAGACATTCAATCAGTGAAGTAAATTTGGCAAAGGTTAAACAAAACATTTCAAAACCACAACTATAATTTTAAACAAAAGTATTTAAATTAGGTTTAAAGCCCAGTAATGTCAACATATTAAGAAATAAAAGAAAAAAATTGATTTGATCTATTATTTCTGAAATGCCTAGTCAGACAAAAACGGCACACAATAGGTCAGGGTTCGTTGGAGCATTGTAGTAGTCTCATTTATTGTATGTTTTGGAGCGGTTGGAAAATGGATGTCACTTTCAGACACATTAATGTAACCAAGGATTAGATCATTACCCTTATACACTGGTTATTTTTAACCATTTTCCCAATCCATTGCATAAAGTTCGGCAAATACGTTGGGAAAATGGACGTGCAGTGTTCATAGTCTTCCAATCCAATGCTTGTCTATGCGTACTTCTTTTCTTATTTCCTTTTGGGGTCCTTAAGAATAGTACGTAGAACAAGATCATCCAGAGACCTAGAGCTGTCGTGTCTTAACAAATTTGTATGTTGTTATTTGTCAAATCGATTGAACTTTCCATTCAAGTTCCGAGTCCCCGAGGGTTTAGACCTTCCGTCTCATTTAATCACTTCTAATTATGTTCCATAAGCAATAAATATACAATTCTACATCCACAGTTCCATGCATGTGTGTACGATCATTTCTCCTATGAACAAAGAGGGTTTCCTTGTGTCTAAGTATGAGATAATATATTTTTGGCCCAAATTCCTGACCACGAATTAAACTCAGGGTATTGAATATCGTTCTGTACTAGTTGGTATTATACCGGTCAAAAAACGGAACGATATCAACATGTTTAGTACCGGCCACATGTATCGTGTGTTTTTGTCAAATACCGGTTGGTGCTCAAAATACCGGCCATATACTGATTGGTACTATAATTTTAACAAAAAACGAGAACCTTTTTGTAAAAATAATAAATAATAAACCTAACAACTCCCCACTCGACGCCTGCCTCTCCTCTTTCATTTTTTTTGGTCTCTCTCTCAAACTCACCTCATCCTCTCTCTATCTCACCCACGCTCACATCTTCTCCACTCTTTCTCTCTCGTTCTCCTATCCATCTTCGATGGTGCTCTTACTCCTACGTCCTACCTCTTCGGCAGTGCTCCTATGTCCCACCTCTCTGTAGGGCGGTCATCTTCGGATCTTCCTTCACCACTCGAACCTGTCGCCAATGAGTCTCATCCAGACCTCTGTCAACCTTCAGCCGTCCTTCAGGAGGACCACCAACGCACCATGCCACCATCGTCTACTCTCTTCCATCGCCCACGCATCTGCAGGACCGCAGTTGTTGGATTTGGAAATAATACCCAAATCTAAACTCGACCCGATCTGATCTGGAATAATACCCAATCACCGATTGTGAATTTCTGTTTGGGTGTATTTTCACTTTTTGTTAGAATTTTTTCTGGTTAATTGCATTTGTGTTATGATTGTGAATGGGAAGTTGGAATGAAATTGTGAAGCATTTGTGTACCATTGTCAGAGTTGGATAATAAATTGGATTTTAAGTTGAATTGAATGAAAAGAGTATGGTTTTGGTTCATTTGTGGTTCGGTTGGTTTTAGTTCATTTGTGGTTCGGTTGATAGATAATTGATGACTTGATTTATGTGAAATTTTTTGGTCATTCATGGCATGTATTAAAAGTTAGAAAGGCTTTCAAATTTCAACTTAAGTTTATGATGCATTCAACTTGACTTTATGATGCATGATTTAAAAGTTAGAAAGACTTTAAAGTTTCAACTTAACTTAAAACTACCAAGAATGTAAATTGGAAAGAATTCAAATAAATAATTAATTGACATAATCTTAAAATTATTGAAATGGTATTTAGATATCGGGTAAATAATTAATTGAGTATAATAATAATTCGGTTATGGTCTTGTGTAAAAACGGAATAGGAACTTTTGTAATTATAATTATTTTATATCTCTATGTTGTCTTTAATTTTATCCCAAAATTAGTCTATCTCATAGTCTTTGCATATTCAAAATCTAATTTTCTTATTATTCCTTTTTTGTCTCATTTATAGTACTTTGACATTAACTCTTTGAATAAGTGTTAAAGTTTTTAGTTCATCTTAATGAAAAAAATTATTCAGCTTGTGCATTTTATTTCAAGATATTTATTAAAGGCAAGCATTTATGAAGATATGTCAATGACAATAATCATATTTCTGAAAAAACAAGAATAAAGATGAAAGTGAAGTTAAGGATGTTTAAGTCATGACTTGAATTTTTGGATTCGTTGAGCCATCATCTTAAATCTTTAAATGATACTTCAATTTTAAATTTAGCATGAATTTACTACTCTCCAATAGGAAAGTCTATCTATTTTTGAATTTTACGCTAATTTCATGCATCTTTACTTTTTTAGGCTTAATATAAAGAGTTAAAGACATTATTTATACTGCATTGCCTCATGAAAGACTTAGCGTTAGTACTGCTAATTTTGTTGATGAAACAACTAAAGGATTAATTTCTTACAAAACTAATATCTTCATTTTTGTTACAGATAAATGAAAGGAAGTTCAACTACTCCTAATCAAACTGCTTTATGAAGATATAATGATCCAGCTTGAGCCCATGCTGCATTGGTCCTAGGTATGAAAAATCATACAATTTGCTTGTTTTGTAACAAGAATTTGAAAGGTAAAGGAATCACATGATTGAAGAAGCATTTAGCTGGGGTTAAAGGAGATATAGAACTCTGTAAAAAAGTAAGCCATGAAGTGAAGTAACAAATGAAAACATTGCTTGAAAAATATCAACATGAAAAAGATAGAAGGGAAAAGTTGAATTTTGAAATTGGTAGTGAAAGTTTGTTTTTTGGTTTTCGTGGTGATTGTGGAAATGTTGAAGGTGGTAGTGGTACTAGTAGTGTTCCATCCCAGGGCCTTGAAGAAATATCTGAACAATTTCTAACTCTATGAGGGTCAAATATTGACTCAAAGTTTCTGTCTGAAATTTGCCATTTTGATAGCACTTGCACCAAACTTCCACAACTCACATCTTCTAACTACCACATCCAAAAATAGCACATTATACATCATTGGAAAGCTATGAAGCTCCTCCAACTCTCAAAAAGGCTACTTGATCCCATTCAATCTACATCAGCCCAGAATTTGCCTCAATGCATAGCATACACAAAACTAACCCTATGAACACATCAGTCCAGAATTTGACAGCACCTGTACTCAACTTCAACAACTCACATCTTCCAACTACCACATCCAAAAATAGCACATTATACATCATTGGAAAGCTATGAAAGTCCTCTATAATTTTCAAGAAGGCTACTTGATCCCATTCAATCCACACCAGTCCAGAATTTGCCTCCAAGCACAGCATACACAAAACCTACCCTATGAACACATCAGTCCAGAATTTGACAGCACCTGCACTCAACTTCAACAACTCATATCTTCCAACCTCCACATCCAAAAATAACACATTATACATAATTGGAAAGCTATGAAAGTCCTCTATAACTTTTAAGAGACCATTTGATCCAATTTAATCCACATCAGTCTAGAATTTACTTTAAAACACAGCACACATAAACTTACCTTCATGGACGTTTACCAAACAATGCAAAGTCATATTTGAAACAAGCATTGGCAAAACACAATAAAACCTAAATGTCTTTCATTAATATCATAATGTGAGTTCTTACAAGGCTTTAGTGAGCATTTTTAGCCCCAATACAACAAAGTCTCAAAAGTTCAAAATATAAAGAAGATACATGAACATAATTTTGCTCCAAAAATGCATCTAAAGCGTTGTTTACAACAGATAGCTTCAAATTCAAAAACAAACGAGAGTGACGCCTTAACCTCGGTTCGGTCACTCATTTTCTTGCTCGTCGTCTGTGGATGGGGAGGAAAGAGGGGGGTGCGAGCTCAACGGCTCGTGAGTAACACAATTATAATCAAGAACACAAGCAAAATCCTTGAATCATTTATTTCCAAAGCAAACTTGATATTGTCAAAACTCATGTCACAATGTTTTCCAAACTTTACAATTGATCAAGCAATTTACAAAACCAACATAACGAATCCATCAAGTTCAAACAATTACAAATCACATCACGTAAGCACATCAGAAATGGTTTGGGTGGATCTAAACAGAACGTACTACATATTTCTGCATAGCAGCCATGTGTAGCCGTGAACTTATGGGAGTCCGTGAGGAGCTCCATGCCACTGGCAGGTAGGCAGGAAAAGCCTAAGACAAGTGCACTTGACTCACTTAAGGGACCACCACAAACCCATATAAACATGCATTTCACATTTTTCACACATATTGAGCATAATGGCTCTTTTCCGAAAAGAAATCTTATAACATTTCATTCTTTCTAAAACCACATTCTTTTACAATCATCGAAACAATCTAAAAACGTTCTCATAATTCATTCCCAAGCAAAAGACATATGGTATAATTCCAAACCATCCTAAAGAGTAATAAAAGCAAAAATTTTAAAGTTGTTGGAAAGCAATAAATGTCATTTAATGAAAGTAAAATGGCACTAGCTCATTCTCTCAATTATAAATGTATTACCCACCTTAGAATCCTTTGCTTTAGGCTTGCTCCAAATCCCTTTCCTCAAGCTCCTCTTGCCTCCTTTGTTCTTCTTCAAAAGCACAAAACCCTAATCAATAGAAATCTTACAAATCGGAAAACCTAATGAAACAAAGCATGACTTTCATCCTAGAACAACCATAGCCATGATTTTCCTAAGCCTTTGGAACTAAAACACCCTTCAAAAACCAAAAGATTTGAAAACAACTTACCTCCAAAAACCGCCCACGAATTTTTGCTTCTTGCCTCTAATGGGAGATTAGATATTCCCCTTTCCTTTTCTTTTTTGAAAAACCCTTGAAAACCCACTTGAAAATCAAGAAAAGATGGAACCCTAAGCTATCTTCTTCTTCTTCTCTTCTTCTTTTCTCCACCGAAACACACTGTCCCTTCTTTTTCCTTCAAATTTCGTTCCCTCTCTCCAAACACATGACAAATTGCTTTTGTTTCATTCTTTCTTTTAATTGAAGGTAAAAAGACCCATTTACCCCTCCATGAAAGCCTTATTCCTTTCATCCTTAAGTAAACTTCCAACAATGCCCTTACACAAACTTATTCTTTCAATTTACTAACAACATACTATTATCTTAATTAAATCTCAATTTCTCAATTTAATAACCTCTAATTCCATCACTCTAAGCAATAAATCTTCCAACAATTGGCATTCTAATTAAACGCTAACCCAAAACAATTTATCAATCAAAATCTCAAAAATAAATTTGAAAATCATGCTTAAGCAATAGGAAAAGAATTTGGGGCCAACACTACATGCCTCACATGCATCCTAGGAGTTTCAGAACTAATTGTTCTTTTTTCTCTTTTTATAATTTTCAACAACTTGAACATAAAAGGGGGGGGGGAAGGATAGACATATACGAAGAGCTGTGTCTATTCTCTCCCCTTATTGTTTTTATGTTACTAAAGGAATTTTTGTTCTGGGATCACATTCAGGTCTTAATTGTAAAAGATGGTTGACATTAAATGTTATTGCTTCTTACTAAAACCAGCTGAAACAAACCAACAGTACTCAAGCAGGAACAAGGAAATAAGAAAGCTAAAACTAGGAATATGCAGAGAGCTGATAAATAAATTTATAGAGATACATTAAAACATAACACAATGCATTATTATGTTTGTGATGAGCTTTAGAGTAGAGGCATATTATGATGTGATGACTATGGTCTATAATAAGAAGTAGCGATGCGACCGTTAGCTCCGTTTGGATAAAACCCACAAGGAACATGTTCATCACCACTTCCATATATAATTCTCAGTATCTATTCTACTGTTCTTCCATATCCTACGGAGTTACTGTCCCCGGCAAGAATATTACCACTTATCCTACTCTCTGTGCCTATTGTTTTAGGAACCACAAACCCATCATCTTTCAGGCTAGCTTTCCCTAGCTTGTTCCTTAGCTCAGATATGCGATTTGTGAACTCTGCCACTGTTATTCCATAAGGGTATACCTTCTTCTTTCCTCTCTCATACAGTAATGCTCTAATCACTGCGTCTTGGCCTGATTCCACAGCCAAAAGTGCCACTACAAGCTGTAACAGCACAGATATAATAAGATGCAAAAATAAGAACATATTAAGGTTTTGAATTATCTTATGTTCAAGATTTCTACGTACCTTATTGGAAACGGAACTGGAAAGCTTTGGATTTGCTCCAACATGAGACCAACGTACAGGATGAGGTAAGACGCGATGAGGTAGTGAAATCCAGAGGCGTAAGGATCAAAAGGTGGATTCAATGGCTTCCTAAATGCCTTGTTTATAGCAGTTGCAAACGATTCTGAACTCAAGTTCAACAATGTCCTTGGGAATCCCTTTATGGTGTTTCTAATTGCCCTGCAACATATACATGCATACATACATACATAAAAACACTCACATTATACGAAGAGCTGTGTCTATTCTCTCCCCTTATTATTTTTATGTTATTAAAGGAATTTTTGTTCTGGGATCACATTTAGGTCTTAATTGTAAAAGATGGTTGACATTAAATGTTATTGCTTCTTACTAAAACCAGCTGAAACAAACCAACAGTACTCAAGCAGGAACAAAGAAATAAGAAAGCTAAAACTAGGAATATGCAAAGAGCTGATAAATAAATTTATGGAGATACATTAAAACATAACACAATGTATTATTATGTTTGTGATGAGCTTTAGAGTAGAGGCATATTATGATGTGATGACTACAGTCTATAATAAGAAGTAGCAATGCGACCATTAGCTCCGTTTGGATAAAACCCACCAGGAACATGTTCATTGCCACTTCCATATATAATTCTCAGTATCTGTTCTGTTGTTCTTCCATATCCTACGGAGTTACTGTCCCCGGCAAGAATATTACCTCTTAACCTACTCTCTGTGCCTATTGTTTTAGGAACCATAAACCCTTCATCTTTCAAGCCAGCTTTCCCTAGCTTGTTCCTTAGCTCAGATATGCGATTTGTGAACTCTGCCACTGCTATTCCATAAGGGTATACCTTCTTCTTTCCTCTCTCATACAGTAATGCTCTAATCACTGCGTCTTGGCCCGACTCCACAGCCAAAAGTGCCACTACAAGCTGTAACAGCACAGACATAATAACATGAAAAAATTAGAACATATTAAGGTTTTGAATATCTTATGTTCAAGATTTCTACGTACCCTCTTGGAAACGGAACCGAAAAGCTCTGGATTTGCTCCAACGTGAGACCAATGTACAGGATGAGGTAAGACGCGATGAGGTAGTGAAGTCCAGAGCCGTAAGGATCAAAAGGTGGATGCAATGGCTTCCTAAATGCCTTGTTTATAGCAGTTGCAAACGATTCTGAACTCAAGTTCAACAATGGCCTTGGGAATCCCTTTACGGTGTTTCTAATTGCCCTGCAGCATATACATACATACATACATACATACATACATAAAAACACTCAAATTACAGCCGTAAAACTCACCGCGTTCATTCAGAGAATTTTTCGACATGAAGTTTGGGAGTCTGACCTTAACCGTACCATAATTGTAGCGCCCCCTTACCGCAGGGTATACAACGGGACGCCCTTAGGTCATTCCAGTACATATCCTACAATAAGAGTACGCTACGAACAATCACTACTGTACTTCACATGGCATCATAATAATAAAACATCAATATAAAATCACGAACTTTGTGAAACCAAAATTTTCCTCATTTCATTTCATCAAAATCAGAAATTTACATATCTGTCAGTTTTTCCACTGTCTGTACATCACTACTAAAACCTAATACAACATGCTACATAAAAGAGGAAAGATACATCAATTCTATCTAGGCCATCCCAAAAGTCCCAGCTGACCGACCTGTGAGCCATGACTTCTCTCGCCAACACGATCTACATGGCTAGAAAAGTCCCTCTGGAGCTAAGAGTCTACTCTCGGTCCTGAAAAATATGTTGCAATTTTGGGTGAGTTTGCGAACTCAGTGAGGTAACCATCATCGATGGTTCACTCAAATCATGCAACACTCAAGCATATCACAGTTATTTCATAATTTCACATTTAGAAGTAACACATGATTGTTATCACATAAGTATAAGGCATCTTTGCCGTTCACTCAATCAAAAAGATTCAATCAAATGCATATGAAATGCGCATGTGACACTTTTCCCATTTATTACGATGTTGTGATCGAGCGCCTGAACTGTCCCAATATGGGCACATTAATCGTTAAGCCTGAGGCTCTGTATAACTATGGGGCTTGAGGCCCGAATATAATCGTTGAGCTTTTAGCTCTCGGTGGCTGCTCCGGTCACAACTGTCATTATCTGATCATGCAGCCATGAATGAAATGCATGTGTGGCAATTAGCAGTGTATACAACGTCATCAACATATGTGTCACAAATCATCACATCACAAGCACGTAGTTCTCAGATTCACAAATAGGTAACACTTCTATGTCATAGCTCCCAATACATCGGACCTTCTGTCCGGAATCCTCAATCATAAGCAATCACAAAACCACCATTATTCACCACAATAACCATATAATAATTGAGAGAACCGTCTAGGTCACTCACCAATAGCTTTGGAAGCTAGTGCCTGGAAGTCTTGGCAACGTCGGTGGGTTGACGTTCCAAAAGTGCCTCTATAATAGTCAAAATATACAAACATTACCAAATGTACAACCAGAAATATGTAATAATGCACATGTAGCAATTGGAATGTGTACAATGCATGTTCGTGACATTCCCGACATTATTCCAAAATTTCTCATCATAAAAAATTCCCTCTAAAAATTAGAAATCTAAAGACACCAAAATCACTCAATTCGGATCTCTATAGGTCCAAAAATTGATAAAACATGGACCACAAAAATAATTACCCGGTCCCTTCACTTTGACCTAACCAATCCACGTCAATTTCATCTCTAAAAATTCACACTTGCACATAGAAATGAAATTAAATAATCCACGAATCCGATGCCTCGAGAATCAGGTCAATCGGATGTTGGACGGAAAAGTTATTCACAAAAGAAGGCATAAACCAAAATTATAATTAAAAAATGAACATCACACAGAAGCCGGCTCGCAATCGCAAGTCACAGAAAAACAAAGCTGCTCGCGATCGCGAGACGGAAAAACAACTATCTCGCGATCGCGATGCTCGCTATTTGCTATTTTCTTCCTTTTCTTCTTCCATCTGAAATTTCAACATGCAAAACTTCTGATCTGGAAGTCCAATTTTTGCAAATTTGGTGTCTATGGAAAAAGCAAAGAAAGCTCCACAAGTTTCATGAAGGACACAAAAACCAATTTCACTTTTAAGGGTGTCAAAAATGCAATCAAAGTTACTGCCTTCACATGAACATTCAAAACAGTACAACATTTTTCTAAAATCATATCTTTCCATTCCCTTTGCCAAAAATTCCAAGCTTTATATCAAAAGAAAGATCAAAACATATTCTACAACTTTCATGAACAAC
>JANKOD010000192.1:8328300-8351500 GCA_026284645.1 Erythroxylum acuminatum
TTTAATGATACACATACGATTCCTGTGCAAGAAATTCAAGTACATCCGAATTTTACTTATGATGAAAGGCCTGTATCTATCTTAGCCAGAGAAGTCTGACAACTCAAAAAGCAAATACCATTGGTGAAAGTACTTTGACAACACCATGGTCTCAAGGAAGCAATATGGGAACCAGAATCAACCATAAGAGCTTAGTATCCTCAGCTATTCTCATTAGGTATGAATTTCAAGGATGAAATTCTTTTAAGAGGGAGAGAGTTGTAAGGCCCCAAATTATACCCTAGTTTAAATGTTACATGTTCATGAAAGTCAATGTGGTAGGTGTTGAAATTATGATACGATTGTGAATTATATATGTCTTGAATCTTGGTTTGATGGACCATGATTAGTAACTTGGAATTGATTGATACCATTAGAAAATTGATGTGTTAAAATGTACATTTGGACTAGGAAAATTGTCAAGTGGTAAGATAAATCGGTATATGAAAATTAGTATGACTAAGTCTATACATTGAATGACATTTGACAGGATTGGTTGACTGAAAAATGGCCTAATAGAATTGTGACATTTGGTAGCTTAAATGAAGAATAAGAGGTTCACTTCTATGTGTGACATGTAGGTTGATTCATTGAAGGACACGTGCCCTTTCAAATTTATGACACGTAGCACTAAATAAGTGTTGAATCACTCCATTCCATTTGATGTTTTTGCTGCAATTGCACTATCCTTTGCCGCTCTCCACCAAAACTCTATCTTACTCTCACAAACTCCTGGATTTTTCTTCAATTTGGATCATCATCACTTAACATCTTTGTAAGATGCTGCATCAAGGAAACTAGATCTTGTTATCTTTTATTCTGTCTTTTTGGTGCTAATATTTGCACCTTGATCTTGGATGTGTGTTAGTTCCTTAGAAGGGCTAGATTAGCTGGTTCTTTAGAGTTAAAATTTGAAGTTAAATAGATAAGGGAATTTTAAACTTGATAGCATGTATTAACACAAGTTCTATGATGATTGAATTGACACAAAATGTGTGTTATGATGATGATAAATGAGTGTTGGAAAATTGATCGTTGCATGACAAATTTTGTTTTAGTTTTGATGTATGAAAGATAATGATATGTGAGTTGCCTAAAGAATGAATTTTAAAATGGATTTGGACATGAATTTGATAAGGGATTGAAGTATGAATAAGGTAGAATTGAAGTAAAATTGATGGACTTTGGTGAAGGTGTGTTGGATGGAGTATGAAGGAGTTAAATTTGGAAACAAAATGAAGGTCATGGGTGAGTGAACCTTTGGATGAGTGGTTCACTCATCCCACGATTGTGGGATTTATATGACACCTTCCCACGGTCGTGGAAAATGATTTGGAAGGGAAAAAGGTTGATTTTGTACATTTTTTGGACTATATAAGGTTATGACACTTTTTAATTGTGTAATTGGACTTGATTAAAGTGTAAAATGAACCTAGTTTGATGTGGAATTAGTTAATTAAAGGGTTAATAAGGTTTGGATTATTAATTGAAGTAATAACTTAAGGAAGGTGTTATCTGATAACAAAATATCTAATTTTGGAACTTATAAGTTGTTAAAGGAATGAGGTTTACTTATAAATGCTAATGTGATTTAAAGAACAAGAGTAATGTATTAATTGTGAATGTTTGTGAATTGAGAACTTGTGCGAATATATATAATGTGTAATTACTTAATGTATTCATTGGTGCATTATTACAAATGTTTATGTTTATAAGGAATGTTAAGTTTGATCGAACGTGAATGAATATGTTAAATTTGAGCTAAATGGAATAAAGTCATATGTTATGCACTACATCACTTACATGTGATTCTGAAATTCGAAATGTTTTGTTTTTCAAACTACTAAGTCCTAGTTGTGGGTAAATAGGCATGCCTCAAAGGGTCTGCAGCTGCTTCTGTAATTAGACACTAAGGTGTCTTCTGTACTAGACACTTCGGTGTCTTCTATACTTGACACTCTAGTGTCTTCTGATCTTAGACACTTCAGTGTCTTCTGTTTCATAGACTTAAGTCTCTTCTGTTTCTGAGATACCAATCATAGGTATCTTCTATTCTGGTCCCATTACATGTTTCTGTAAAAAGGACTAGAAGGCTAATCTGTTTTGTGTTTTGATATATGTTCTAATCTAATACCAGATAAGTTTTGATTTGATACAAGATATATTCTGCTTTGATACAATTTCAGTTTTGTTCTGACATAATTATATCCTGTTCTGAGACTTGTACATTCTGTTATGAAGTAATGATGTTCTGTTCTGATACTTATATGTTTTGTTCTGATGCAAGAATGTTTTGTACTGATGAATTACATTCTATTATGAGAGAAATAATGTTTGGATTGCTCTTTAATATGAACAATTAAAGATTGCTTATGATATGATTTGATTCAGTGCATGTGAATGTTAGATGATTGTTAGAAATACTCGTCATTATATATCTTATTTATTTATTCCCCACTAAGCTATATGCTTAGCACGGTGGTTTTGCCTCTATGTAGGTTCTGATAAGAAGACTCAAGGCTGGGAGAACCGCAGTGGCCAATGAAGGAGTTGATATGATTTTGGAAAATGTTATGTTTAAGTTTTAAGTTGTATTTCAATGTGTTGAGACATATTGTATTTTGTATAAATGGTTTATAATAACTATAATATAGGATGAATTTGTATGTAAGGCATGCATATGATGAGTACATTGTGCACATGATGTTCTATATATAACTCATCAAAATTTGAATGTGAAGTATGTGATCTTATTTTTAATGAATTTTTGGAATATCTTGGTATGCTTTAGGATTGTTTTGTGTGACATCTGTATATCCTCTCAGGGAGTATTCGGTGTTACAGTAACTATCTCAGAGAACCAATTTATTTTATGCTAGGAAGATTCGTGACGTAAGTTTTGCATCTCCTTAGGCGATTAATAGAATGCTATAGGGACAAAGAGAGAGACATGCACATAATTTTTGTTGACTTAAAAGAAGACTTACGACAAGGTACTTAGGAAAGTTATGTGGAGATATTTAAAAGTCAAATGAGTTCTTATGATTTATATAAGGATTATTAGGAATATATATGAAAGTATTAAGACTAGAGTAAGGATGACAGAAAGATGTAGATCATTTTCCTATCGATTTGGACTATAAGAAGGATCCTTATTAAGTCCCAATGAACTCACCAAGAATATCCAACAGAGATATGCTTTGATGTATGTTATTTGCTAAAGAAATTATTTTAGTGTATGAAGCAAAAGAGTGTTAATATAAAGCTAGAACTTGGAGGGATACGCTCGAGTCGAAGGGCTTAAGTTGAATAAGACTAAGATTGAGTACCTAAGTGTAACTTTTCAGGTCACAGAGTTACGCCCGATGTGAAAATTCTTGTCTTTTTGGGTGTTGAATAGAAAATCATTGTTTGAATCATTTTTCTAGTTCCTCGTGGGATCGACCCCATACTCTGTGTTATACTACCAACTATCATTCTTGAGTTTGGCAATTAAATTTGAAAGCCCGCGACAGCCTAACAAATTTTTGGTGTCGTTGCCCAAGAACTAAACCTACAGCAAAATCACTAGCATCACACATTATCTCAAATGGTAGATCCCATTTAGGTGCTTAAATGATAGGGGCAGTGGTCAAATGCCTCTTCAACTCATCAAAAGCCTGTCTACATCCATCATCAAAAACAAATTCTATATCCTTAGCAAGTAACCTGCACAAAGGAGCTGCAATCTTCGAAAGTCCTTGATAAATCTCCTATAGAAGCCTGCATGTCCAAGAAAAGATCTAATCTCTCTCACGCATAAGGGGTAAGGCAAGGATAATATAACATCTACCTTGGCTTTATCAACCTCAATACCTCTAGAAGACACAATATGCCCTAGTACTATACCCTGTTCTACGATGAAATGACATTTCTCATAATTAAGAACAAGATTAGTATCAATGCACCTTCTTAAAATAAAAGACAAAATTTCCAAGCATATGTCAAAAGAATCTCCATGCACAGTGAAATCATCCATAAAAACCTCAATTATTCTCTCAACATAGTCAGAAAAAATGTGCATCATACATCTCTGAAATGTAGTAAGTGCATTACACAATCCAAAAGGCATTCTCCTATATGCAAATGTTCCAAATGGACAAGTAAACGTGGTCTTTTCCTGATCCTCAGGAGCAATGACAATTTGATTATATCCACTATATCCATCTAGAAAGTAGTAAAAAGATTTACCTGCCAGTCTAACATTTGGTCTATGAAAGGAAGAGGGAAATGAGCCTTTCTGGTTGCCAAATTCAGCCGATGATAATCCACACACATTCTCCATCCACTCTGGACTCGTGTAGGGACAAGCTCCTCATCCTTGTTCTTAACAACAGTGATCCCAGTTTTCTTGGGAACCATATGAATCGGGCTTACCCATCTGCTATCTGAAATAGGATATATCACACCTGCATCCAAGAACTTTAATATCTATGCTTTTACCACCTCCATCATATGTTGATTTAATCGCCTCTGCATCTCTCTAGATGGCTTAGAATTCTCCTCCAAATGAATACTGTGCATGCAAGTTGATGGACTGATTCCTTTGATATCTGCTAAAGTCCATCCAATTGCAGTCCTATGATCACTCAAGATCCTCACTAGCCTCTCCTCCTGTATACTAGTCAAGCTCTTTGCTATGATCACAGGAAGTGTGTTATTGTCTCCAAGAAAGACATACTTCAAGTGATCAGGCAAGGGCTTTAACTCTAGTTTTAGTGCCTGCAAAACAGAAGATAAAAGCCTCTAGTGCGAAATAGGTAAATCGATGAATTCACAGTCATACCTGAGTGGTTTGGCTTGCAAAGAATGCAAAGCCCAAACCGAATCCTGCACAATCTTGGGGATACAGATATTCCTTTCTATATGCCCTAACACCTGCTCAACTAACCTATGGCTTAAAGCCAAACTCAAACCATCAACTAAACTAAAATCTAAGACCTGCTAGACATACTCATCAATAACATCAAAACGAGGGATAGAGTATACATTGTCATATGGATATTTTATGGACTCATTAATATTAAACAAAATAACCTTGTCACCCACTTTCATAGACAATGTTCCAGCATCAACATCAATCTTAGTCTTGGCAGTTTTAAAAAATGGTCTTCCTAACAAAATAGGAGTGCTAGTGTGTGAACTATCATACTCCATATCAATCACATAAAAATTGCATGGAAAGAACAAATCATTTACCTTAACTAAGATATCCTCTAGCACACCTAAAGGATATACAAAAGTTCTATCAGCAAGCTGGGTTACCACACTAGTTTCAGACAAAGAATCTAATCTAATAGAATCATAAACATGTTTAGGCATCACACTAATAGATGCCCCTAAATCACATAGAGCCTTTTCAAACCTAGTGCTACCAATAACATAAGGAATAGCAAATGCACCTGGATCTTTCTGTTTTAGTGGAAATTTCTTCTGAAGAACTATAGACACTGCTTCCCTCATGTTCACCGTCTCCACACCTTTAAGTTTATGAGCTCTTCTTGTGGTACACAGCTCCTTCAAGAACTTTCCATACTTGAGCACTTGTTTGATTGCCTCAATCAAAGGGATATTAATCTCAACCCTTTTAAACAGCTCCAAGATATCCTTATCCTTGTTTTCCTTCCTAGACTGAGAAGAAAAAGAAGACAAAGGGAAAGGTGGAGTTAGTTTATAAGGAGAATTTACGGGAGAAGAAAAACTTACCTTAGGAGCAACTACAAAGGGTCCAGCCTTAGAGGAATCAAGATTAGGATTCAAAGTACTCTTAGGAATTGATTCAGCCACCAATTCCTCTTCCTCCTCCAAAACTATTTCCTTTAATTTTTGCTCTCCAAGATGTTTTCCACTCCTCAGTGTAATTGCATTAACACCCTCCTTTGGGTTGACTGCTTGGGAAGGCAACTTACCACTTCCCTATGCCTCTAACTTGTTTACACTAGAAGCCAACTATCCCATTTGTTTCTCTAAATTCTGAATACTTGACTTAGTCTCCTGTTGAAATTGCATGAAACTCTGTTGCACGGTCAATGTATTAGATGCCAGGAACATCATAACCTTCATCTCATCCATATCTAACCTTGAAGAAATGGGATTGGGTTGTGGTGGGGCTGGTATAGACTGGAAGGAAGAATGTTGCTGAAAACTAGGTGGATTCACACGTCCAAATCCACCATTACCTTGCTGCTGTTGTTGATGGTTCCCATATCTAAGATTTGGATGATCCCTCCAACCAGGATTGTAAGTGTTGGAGAAGGGATCATACTTCTTCTGTTGAGCATTAGGAAACACACCCCCTGTAACATTTGCTTGCTCATAAGACTCATCCTGCATGGTAGGGCACGTGTCTGATGTATGTCTAGGATTAGCACAAATTCCACATGACCTAACTTGCTGCATGTTACCACAAGCCAAAGAACGAACTAGAGATGTTAGATCATTAACCTTATTCTCAAGGCCGGAAATATTTACCTCATTCACCCTTTTAGGGTGAAGATCTGCACATGTGCCAAACAGTTGAGAATTGTTTGCCATGTTCTCTATCAACTGTCTTGTAGCCTCTGGAGTTTTGTCCACCAAAGCACCTCCACTAGCAGCATCTATGATGTTCCTATCCTGTGGCATCAACCCCTCATAAAAGTATTGAATTAAGAGTTGATTCGAAATTTGATGGTGAGGACATTGAGCACACAAAGTCTTGAATTGCTCCCAGTACTCATATAAATTCTCTCCATGGCTTTGCCTGATGGCACAAATCTCCTTTTTGATATTTGTTGCTTTAGAAGCTGGGAAATACTTCTCTAGGAATGCCTTTTTCATCTCATTCCAAGACTCGATGGAACGTGATGGAATGGAGAAAAGCCACTCCTTAGCTAAACCCTTTAGAGAAAAGGGAAAAGCTCTCAACTTAATATGCTCCTCAGATACTCCCTGTGGCTTCATACCAGCGCATACCATATGAAACTCCTTGAGGTGCTTATGGGGGTCCTTAACTGCAAGGCCATTGAAACTAAGAGTAAGTGAATTAATCTATATTTCAACTCAAAATTAATAGCATCATTAGGAAGATTAATGCATAAAGGTTGATTTTCTATATCAGAAGCTGCTAACTCCTTGAGTGTGCGAGGTTTGGTAGGTGCAACCATGTTCAGTGAGTTAGGATTAAGGACTTGGGATGCTATCTAGGTTCACCTTGTATTTTCCGTCCAAAGATGAGAATAAAAGCCTCCTTTGTGCTTCAAGTTGTTCTCTAAGATCTTGAAACCTCAACCTTTTTTCTGGTTCAGGTGTCTTTTCAAGTGCTTCATCAATGAGTTAATGAAATTGTTCAATCTCTTCACTAGTCACTAGTCTTTCGTCGTTAGACATACAACCTGCACATTACAAAGAAACTAAACAAAGTACACAACCTGCTTGAATCAAGTTAAATTTGTTAGTTCCCCGGCAATGGCGCCAAAAATTTATTAGGCTGTCGCGGGCCTACAAATTTAGTTCCCAAACTCAAGAATGATAATTGGTAGTATAAAATAGAGTATGAGGTTGATCCCATGAGGAACTAGAAAAATGATTCAAATAATGATTTTCTATTCAGCACCCAAAAAGAAAAGACAAGCAAACTTCCAGATTATATGTGCTTAGAAAATCTAAAGAACTCAAGCATCCAACCAACTCAAGATCCAGTGCCACTAACCTAAGTGTGTTCCTATGTGAGTGTGGATGGTGATCGGATCGAAAATCACAATTATAACTACTTCCTACCTCAAAGCTGAATGCATGCAAATTAGAGTGCATAATTTTAGTATAGGAAGACCAGTACACAAAAATTTAGTTAGGCAAAAGTTAAAACTCTATCCTACATGCAATGTTTGATATAAGGACACATTAATCTAGACATGGTAAATTAATTTACCGAAAAGTAATGAATTGATTTTTCTCTCTTTTTTTTAATTGTTTCAGTTACTACTACATAAGACACTACGTTGCTAACATGCAACCTAACTAACCTAGAATTCTAACACCTAGCTGACATGAAAGCCATGTAATTGACGACTAATTAGAAGATTATTTTATGACTATGCTAATCTACGATCAAGCCAAATTAATGAAAAGGGATGATTGTTTTCGAATATGACTAATTAATAAAAAGAAAACCGAGAGAGTTTTTGTAAAGAAAAATAAAAATAAAGGATTAGATATGGATTCGGCAGTTGTAAAGAAAATAAGTTAAATAATCAATTATAAAAGCCGTTGCAAGATAAGCTTTCACCTAAGATCATTATGTTTTCTAATCATTGAAAGATAAAGGATAATATCGTGTTCATCTTAGGCAAAATATTCATTCTTATTGTTCTTGATTAGTTAGTCATAGAAAAGTCCATTCCTAACCTTAAATATGCAGAAGTCCACCATAAAAGTATGTATGAACTAAATACATAATTGATTGAAATCAAACAAGTGCTTTTCCCTATCCACTATTCCAAAAAGTCTTAGGATTGATTATTTCAGATTCCAATCAATAAAAATAAGTTTTATTGACAAAAACCTTAGCCACTATACGTTAATTAATTTCGCTAAGTCGATTTTAATTAACTAGTAGTTTGTTTCAATTGTTTAACATGAATACTGCAGTTATCACATTAAAAAAACAATGAATCGTTTCATGTAGAAATCACCAAAATTGTATTTTTCCTAAGCATATACATGACAAATAGAACTCAAATTCTCATAGAACACATAGGTACAAGGCTACTGACCTCCCTTGCAAACCAAAATCCTTAGCCTCGCATAATTAAAACAAGAATCTTCCTTTGTCTGTTGTTTGCGTACATAGAATCAAAGAGAAGAAAAGAAGAGTTCTTGTGTACGCATAAGAGAGAAGTGTACCACTGACCCCTAATACAAACTAAGAGAAGCTTAAATACTAGGGTTAAGGGGCTGGAAAGGGTCGGACTTGGGCTTGACAAGCATCTTTCTCAGATTGGACTACAGACAGGTTTTCTGGGCTGATTTGTAAAATTTGTTTCTCTGAATTCAAGAAAGATTAATTAATAAATTTTTTATATGTTGTAGCCCAAGATGTGTAGAATATATGACAAAATCAGCCTAATCCCATGGTCGAATCATGAGAAACGGGCCTAAAAATAGGGATGGGTCTGGTCTGCTGTGAGTTTGACAACGTGTTGACATGAGCCCAAACTCAAAAATTCGTTTCTCCCAAATTCTAGCCCAGAAAATTATGAACCTTGGTATGGAGATGCTTCAATGTGTCTAGAGTAAGCCCACAAGATTCAAAAATTTTGGCCCTATGAATCCTAAGATAAAAATTCCCAAAGCAGCGAAGGTCAAATCTGCCAAAAACATAAAAATGTGTTAATTCCAACCCTTTTACTTCCTTTTTATATTTTATGCATCTATAACTCTCTTAAACACAAAACAAGATAAATAAGCTATAGATAGACATAAAATACATACAAAAGACTAAGAGTAAGGTACTAAAAAGGTAAAGTAAATTGAGCGTATCAATTTAATCAGACAAACAAAAGAAACCAACAATCTCTTAAGAAAAGCATTCATAGCTAATTGTTTTCTTAAGTTGTTAAGACCCCTAACATTCCAAAAAACTAAAGCCATAACACAAAATAGAACTAAAGGCCTTCTACTTTTGTTTCCTCCTAGATTTCCTACTCTTCTTAATAGTAAAATCCCCCTCTGCCCCTTCCTGAAGACTCGGACTCTAAGAATCAATAATAGGAACCAATTCAGATTTAGTAGAGGGAAGGTGTTTACTTGCTTGACTTACAGCAAGGTGGTCAGAATCCTCAAGGTATCCATTTGGATCATTTTGCTTCTATTGAGCCTTGCTTTGTTCAGTTATTCTTCTAGAAGAACTGATTTCCTTATCACTTTGTACTGCCATCTCAAGAGCTTGCTCATCTTGTTAGATTTTTTTGCCCTTACTTTGTTCATTTAGGAATTCAGAAGTTCTACTCTCCTCATGATTTTGTTATGTTTTCTTAAATTCTTGCTCCTTTCCATTCTTCTTTTGATTGTTTGTATTGTTTGGTGTAGATTCCTTCCCCTTATCTAACTCTTGTTGTAATCCAATCTCAAACAGTTGTCCAGTAGGTGTCCATTCCTTCTTCTGTAAATTATACTCAGGTCACCATTCATTCTCAATCTTTATTTCCTTAAAGGATATTTTCCCTTCTTCATTATAAGTGGCCAATTGGAAAGATGAAGGCCAACTCCTTTACAAGTCTAACTCCACACATATTCTGGCATACACTATCCTAGACATCCTAGTTGTCTGTATATCTATGAGAAGCGGGTTCCCTACTGCACTAGCTACTCTTCCCAACCCCTCATTATTCCAGTATTCAACCGGTATGTTATGAAACCTAGTCCACATCGGGGCATATCTAACCTCTTCTTATTCCCCCACACTTAAGCACCATTTCCGTAAGAATAAAGGTTTGCCTTGGATATGCCAAGGGCCTTTCTCCAAAACCGAATTCATACCACTCTCTAAATCAAACTTAAACAAGAAATTGTTCAAACTCATAATAAGGGTTTCAGTTAGTCCAAAAGCTAACTAGGATTTAGAGAAAGCTCTCTGAACCACAAGAAATGCAGGTTGCTTACCTATGAAAAATCCTATCAGAGCACGTCTGAATTGAACTGCTCCTCTCTATGCTAACTTTGGTGGAGGAATGACAAGGATCTGACCATCCTTAAACTTAGGGGGGTAGAATTGCAAAGCCTTCGCATCCGAGGGGACCTCCACTAATCCAGAGACTACTGATTTCCAGGATCTGGGTTTCTCCAAAGATATTATAGTTTGGGGGAAGCATCAGGTTTCGTAGAATTCGACGACTGCTTATGTGCAGAAACGCCTGCATCTACCATATTTTTGGTCGCTGAAGGAAGACAAATGTTTGGGTCTATGTTTTGGGTATAATTAGGGTTTGGGTTGGAGATTGGAGTCGATTGGGAAGGGGAAGGTCTAGGAGAAGGGACAGAAATTGGGGTGAGAGGTAATCTAGAAAGAGAAGAATATGAAGGATAAACTATGAAGGAAGAAGGGAGTACCCATCGACAATCTCTGAAGTTATGGAATCTCCATTATTCGCTCTTTCTCTCTCATCTTTTCTTTTTTAAACTTTAATATACATTTGAATATGTATAAAATAAAAAATATCTTTAAATAATTATGTCACTATACTACAACCAATTGATTGGCTATAAGACAATAGTCATAAGATTGGATGTATTGTGTATCCCACTCTTACAATAGAAAGTTCTTTAAAATTTTGTCCAAGTAAACTTCACTTTGTATCTAAGGTTACAATCTTAGATGCTAGTGAGTCTGGTGCCAATTATGTGAAGTTTGAATAATTCAAATTCAGGCAGTTTTTTATAACAAGAAATATTTGAAAGTTCAATTTTAAGTACATATAAATTAAATATCTGAATATTCGTAATAATCATTAAATCAATAAACCACTCCTTTAAAAAAAGATTTGTAAGCTATCCGAATTTAAAGAAAGGGTTAATTACAAAAAGTTAATTACAAAAAATCTTAAACTTTACTCAATTTTACAATTATACTTCAAACTTTAAAAAGTAGTAATTAATTACTCAAATTTTCATTTTTTTTCAATTATAGCCCAATGTTAGTATTTCCGTTAATGTTGCTGACGTGGCTTGTCACATAAGACAGAAACCATAAACACTTATACACATCAAACTTAATTAAACTAACTAATTAAGTTTCATTAATTTGTTTAACTAAACTAAGTCATTTTTAGATTAATAAAACCCTAAATCAAACTCAGTTCTTGCACCAAACTCAATTCTTGTAAAGAGGTTCATAGGGTGGCAAATTAGAATTTCATTCAGATTGTTAAAAACTTAATTAGGTAGCAGGGACCGCTCTATTTCGTTATTCATAAGTTGTATGACAAGGATTGGAAGTGGCAGTTGTACGAGTTCCTACATTGGAACCCTAAAGTTGCTGTCATTGACTCGTTGTCCACCATTGAGCACCTTCACAACCTAATACTAATGCTTCAGTTGGTTCCAGAGTTGAAGATCAAGTTTGGGGATGATTCCTTTCGAATTCCCAAACATATTGTGATTTATGACAAGGAAACGTTGTTTAATCCCTGTACTTGGGAGTTTCTCAAGTATCCGGTGATTACAAGGTTGCTAATAGCTGACGATAACTCGAAGTCTCTCGAAATGGCACTGATCTTTAACCAAGAGGGGTTGAACAAGCTAGAACTGTTGATTGTATTGCAGGAGTTTGTGAATTATGATGGAGTTATTTTTAAAGTGTATATGGTGGGAGAATATGTGAAGTATGTTAAGAAAAAGTCATTGCTTGATGTTCTAAAGGAGAAATTGAAAAGCTTGGATGGTTCTTTGTCGTTTTCTTAGGTGTCGAATTTGAATGAGAGGAATAACGATGATGACAAGTTTTATGAGTCGATGGATTTGGAGGACACTGAAAGGTCGACCCAGAGCTTTTTTCATCTAAAAACGACGTAGTTTAGTTAAACAACTTAATAAAATTTAATTAGTTAGTTTAATTAAGTCTAACATGTATAAATATTTAGGGTTTTTGTCTTATGTGGCAGGCCACGTCAACAACATTAATGAAGTTACTGATATCGGGTTAAAATTGAAAAAAATTGAAAGTTTAAGTATTTAATTGCCAATTTTTTAAGTTCGAGTTATAATTATAAAATTGAATTAAGTTTATGATTTTTTCTAATTAACCTTAAACAAATGTAGCAGCAGAAGTTATCATCTAATGTGGGAGTATTCGACCTACTTCAGAGTATAATTATGCAACAAATTTGAAGAAATATATATCTGTTCATCCATACATTGCCTCACCATGGATGTTTTAATAAACTTACAAATTAAGACATCATGGTCTTGATGTTAGAAACAAAAAAATTGCATTCATATTAGGTAGAGTGGAAAACACTTCTTCTAACACCCGTGCTATGCTCCAATAAACTAATAACATTACCCGAAAGTATCTACAATTAAAATCATCACATCACAGTCTTTAATTACAAATTTTGTTATTTTTTGTGATTTTTAATTTTAAACAAAAATTTGTTTGATTATTAATATTAGTATAATTATATTTTATTACTAATAATAATTAGATATTAGCTAAAATTTTAAAATAAATTAATTTTATAAATAATTTTATTTTAATCTTTTTATATAATCTTTATTAATGACTATTAGTAAACGATTTGTTACATTTTGATTAAAATAATTAGTTTAATTAGAAAAAATTATTTATATATTAATATTTACTTTTTAATATATATTTTAATTAATAAAACTAATTTAATTTGAAATTTATTCATTTTAAGATATTTTATATTTAATTTTATTTATTAAAATAGTTTTATTAATTCTAAAAGTTATTAATAATAATTATTAAATAATATATATTTAGCTGATGGTAAATATAAAAATAAAAATAGAAACTTAGTTTTTATAATTTTGTAAGTTATAAAAATAGAAGAAACTTTTTTACTGAATTTAAAAGTAAAAACAAAAAAATAAAAACTAAATTGAAACGAAAAAGGCCTAAGCAGCTCTAATTCCTCTTATTATTATATTGTCAGTTGATTTGGGTTTTGATTAGCAAAATAAATAAATAACAAATAATATGAAGGAGGTTTTCTCTTTTGTCAAGTCTTCGTGGAGAGCTTTGCAGGACCTGAAAACCCTATTCAGGGAAGAGTTTAGGGTTTCTCTGTCCTCAAAATCTCAGGTACCTTTCTCTCTACTTTCTCTGCGTACTACCTACAAGCGCACGTACCTCAACACAAATTCAAATCACTACATCTTTCTTCTGGTTCAAAGCCTGCGAATTTTAATACCTTGATGTCTTAATTGGAAGATGTCGTTTTTTTAGCTTAGCGAAGTGTTTGTAATCCCTTAATTTTGTAGCTTTTTTTGCTGTTGTACATGTGGGTTATGGGGTTTACTTTAGCTTTGTTTTTCTCTTGGGTCGCGGGGTGGAGTGTTATTGGTGGAAATAAGATATTGAAGTTTGAATTTTTGCAATTCTATGGAGGAAAATTGAAAATTTTTGATATATCGAGAAGAATCTACATTCTTAATTTTATGCTTATTTTGTTTCACTGATGCTTTTGCTACATTTTTCTTAGAGTGAAATACATGAACGTGTTTAGCATTCCATAATTGTTATCGTCTTGTTTTACAATTTTGTTAACTTTGACTAGTTCACCAGTAGAGAATCATATATGTGGAAGTAATTCGTTATTCTTGGTTTACACGGTTTTAAAATGATCTTTCTTGTAGGTTCTTGAAACGTACACTGGAAACTGAGTAGAGTGTAGAGCGGTTAATATTGGAGGGCTTTTTTATTCTAATGGATTCACCTGAACATGGTCAGAATGGTAAACGGGACATGGATGATAATTCAGATGTGAGAAGTGATAGGGTAGGAGATGATGAAGAATGGGACAGCAGCAATAAGAGGAGGCACAGGTCGAGCAAGTCCAGAAAGCCAAGCAGTGGAGAAGAGGCTGAAGGAGTGGAGGGCAGGGGGAGAAGAAGAGGTTCAGGTGGGGACAGAAATGAGAGTCGTAAGAGATCAGGTGGTTGCTCTAGCAGGGCAGATAGTGATGAAGATGATTATGATACAAGGAAAGAGATGCGATTGAAACAAATGAAGAAAAAACAAGAGGAAAGTAGCCTGGAAAAGTTGAGCAGTTGGTACCAGGATGGAGAATTGGAGAACAGACAAGGTGGAGAAAAATCTGTGAGTAGAGGGCATGGTCGGATGGATGAAAGTGAAAAGCGGAAAATGACATCAAAGACCTCAGAGCACGAGAGATCTCGTAGTGGGAGTAAGAACAAAGAAGACCTCTCCCATGATGCGGAGTATGACAAGTCACAGGATAGAGATTCTAAGTATCGAGAAAGGAGAGAAAGCAGCCGAGAGAAGGTTCGTGGTTCTAATGAGCATGGTAGAAGCTCTAGAAGAAGATGGGATGAGTCTGACGTCCCTAGGAAACCTGAGGAAAATCATTATGAAAAGACTGATACCAAGAGTGTAAAGGCTTCTGATTCAACATGTGAGAATTATAAAGATAGAAGCACACATACAAGAAGTGAATTCAGTGATGGTAAAAACAAGAATTCGGATTCGTACAATGATAAGGGTACCAAAACCAGCTACAAAGAAGAAAGAAGAGTTGATCTGGAAAGGAATAAGTCCAAAAGCAGGTCCGAAGTTGCAGATGAAGAAAACAAGGGTAGTCCTATTACCCGTGAAGACAAATCAGGTCGAGAGAAAAATGAGAAGCACAGGCAGCAGAGAACTCCCACTAACAGGGATATTTCTGAAAGCCGTGAAAAGTCTTCTAATGTTGATGAAGATGGAAGTACAAGGATGAGAGACAAAAGTATGGTAGGTCGTTCTAATAGGTCCAGAACTCCTGAGAGGAGTATTAGACGTCACCAAGAATCACAGCACTCTGACATGGAGTATGAAAGAAGCACAGATACTAGACGAAAAGATATGGAAAAGGATGGCTCCAGGGATGATAGATCAAAAGGCAGAGATGATTGGAGTGACAGAAATAGAGATAAGGAAACTTCCAAAGAGAATTGGAAAAGGAGGCAATCCTCAGCCAATGATAGAGACTCAAAAGATGGGGACCTTGTTTATGATCGTGGTAGAGACTGGGAACCAAGGCATGGTCGTGATAGGAATGACAATGAAAGGCATGGTCGAAGCAGGGGTGAAGCTGTAAAAACCTCATCAAATTTTGGAATTTCAAATGATAATTATGATGTGATAGAGATTCAAACCAAGCCTCTTGATTATGGAAGAGCAGAGTCCACATCCCACTTTTCTAGAAGAAATGAAACTGCTAAGCAGTCTGATGTAAAAGCTGCTAGCAATGCTGAAGATTGGGCGTATATGCGAGATGATAGGGCAAGGAGACATGATTCATACAATTCTGCTCCATCTGCAGAAGATAAAGAAAGATATATTGATGATAGGGTATCTATGCGGGATCCAAGTCCATGGAGGGATGAAATGGACTATCCGGGAGGTAAAGGAAGAGGCCAGAAAGGGTCTGTGTCTGGTCGTGGTATTGGTGGCCACGGTTCTGGCAGTGGTTCACAGCCTCCATATGGTAACCAAGAGTTAGGATCCTCTGTCAGAGCTCCCATGCATGGGTTAAAAGGGAGCAGGATTGGAAGAGGAGGAAGAGGTAGACCTACTGGAAGAGACAGTCAACAAGTTGGACTTCCATTGCCCATGATGGGAGGACCATTTGGGCCTCTAGGGATGCCTCCACCTGGGGCAATGCAGCCCCTTGGTCCTGGTATGACTCCAACCGGGGGCCCTCCAATTACCCCTGGTGTTTTCATTCCACCATTTTCACCGCCAGTTGTTTGGGCTGGGGCTCGTGGTGTTGAGATGAATATGTTAGGGGTTCCACCTGCACTTTCTCCTGTACCTCCTGGACCATCAACCACTAGATTTCCTCCTAACATGGGTGCTCCACCAAATCACCCTATGTTTTTCAATCAAGCAGGGCCGGGAAGGGGAGTGGCTCCTACCATGTCTACCTCTGGTTTTATTCCTGCTGGACCAATTGGACATGGAGCACAACCTGATAAGAACCCAGTTGGTTGGGTGCCTCCTAGAAATGGTGGCCCCCCGGGAAAAGCCCCTTCACGGGGAGAGCAGAATGATTACTCGCAGAATTTTGTTGACACTGGTATGCGCCCCCAAAATTTTATCAGAGAGCTAGAACTGACCAATGTTGTAGAGGATTATCCAAAGCTTAGGGAGCTTATACAGAAAAAGGATGAGATAGTGGTTAAGTCTGCTTCTCCTCCCATGTATTTGCAATGTAACCTAAAAGAATTTGAGCTGTCGCCAGAATTCTTTGGAACTAAGTTTGATGTCATATTGGTAGATCCTCCATGGGAGGAGTATGTTCATCGAGCCCCTGGCATTGGTGATCATATGGACTATTGGACATTTGACGAGATATTAAACCTTAAGATTGAGGTAATCCCTCTTTTAAGTTCTCCTTTTCCTGATAATAGCTGTTCTTTTTGGGAAACGATCAATTTGCATTTCTTTTTTCTTGCTCGAGCAACTTGGTGACCAGTAATTCTATGCAATGTTCTCTGTTTTTTCCCTTGCAGGCAGTAGCAGACACGCCTTCCTTTATATTTCTCTGGGTAGGAGATGGTGCAGGCCTCGAGCAAGGCCGCCAGTGTCTGAAGAAGGTAACTTTTTAAGCTTTGAAATGAAGAAGAGGTCCAGTTGTTACTTTGTTTTTTTTTTTGGGTCTCAAACTAATTCACTTTACTCTGTATATTGTGGTTTTCATGTATTTACTTTATTTGCAGTGGGGATTTCGTAGATGTGAGGATATTTGCTGGGTAAAAACTAACAAAGCCAATGCAACACCAGGGTTGCGGCATGATTCCCATACTTTGTTTCAGCATTCTAAGGTCGACAATTCAAACATTTCTGCTGCATTGTAGATAATGAACCTTTCCTTGTTCACTTCAACTAGAGATTTCTTTAACAAATTTAGTTTTTCCATAAACTAGTTACTTTGTTATTTATTGTAGGAACACTGCTTGATGGGTATAAAGGGAACTGTTCGCCGCAGTACTGATGGTCATATAATCCATGCTAATATTGACACTGATGTGATTATTGCTGAGGAACCTCCTTATGGTTAGTCATGTTTTCTTGTTTAAAGTTTGACAAATCAGAGCTGAGTTTAACTGAATTTATATGATCACTGCTTTAGCTCTTTCCTCTTTTGCATACTTTTGTCGGGAAATGCATTTTTGTGGACAAGTGGCCATGAGGTTCCCGAAGTGGCAGCATATCACTCTTCTCGGATGTTAACAATTTCATGAACAGTTGGAACTTCACACGTTTTCTTTCAATTTTTATGGATATTGGGAAATATTCGTCATTTTGTTGTGGTTTGAATGTGTCTTCAATGTAGTTTTGCTGTTAATCACAAAATGGTATACCCTTTGTTGATGGCCATATCATGTCATGAATGCTGCCGTTTTACTCCTTGTGTTGCAATGAAAATGCCAAACACTTGAATGGAAAATTTTATGCCTTTGGATTTCAGGTTCAACTCAAAAACCTGAGGATATGTATAGGATAATTGAGCATTTCTCCCTAGGCCGCCGAAGGCTTGAGCTTTTTGGTGAAGATCATAATATTAGATCTGGTTGGCTGACTGTTGGTAAAGGACTGTCCTCCTCAAACTTCAATTCAGAGGTACACTCTCTTTAAGAAATGAAGTCACTTGTATGTCTTTACCATAATCTGAAGCTGCTTGTGAAACTGACCAACTACATGATTGAAAATAGAGTTTCTGGATGTTAGCATTGAATGGAAGGATCTTGATTTAGTCCTATGCGATGAGTCATTTGGTTCCTTAAAATCTGTCGTTTAAAATTAAAAGTTAGCCTGTAAGATGTAAGTAAATACATTTGATTTGGTACCTGGGAGAAATTTGGATTTTATGAAAAGGAAAGGTATCTTTTAGAGGAAAAGAACATCTAGTCTTATCTTTTGTTTGATATGCATGTAAAGAAGGATTACTTGTGGTATTTTGACCTCGTTAAGTTTGAAGATGACGACTTGTGACATGATGCCTGGCAACATTTCAGGCATACGTGAGGAATTTTGCTGACAAGGATGGGAAAGTTTGGCAAGGAGGAGGGGGCAGAAATCCCCCACCGGATGCACCTCACCTGGTCATGACTACCCCAGAAATAGAGGCTCTGCGACCCAAGTCACCAATGAAGAACCAGCAGCAACCAACTTCGATACCTATGACAACACCCAGCTCCTCCAACAGAAGGCAAGCTGGTAATTCTCCTCCAAATCCACCAACTTTTAGCTTAAACCAAGAGGCGTCTAGCTCAAATCCTTCAACACCATTTCCATGGGCTTCACCATTCAAGGTACGAGAAAGTCTCAACATACCTTCTGAGGAAATGTATGGGTTTGGTGCGCCAACAAATGGCGACTATTACGATTTTGAATCTCAGTCTCACAGACAAATGAATATGCTGTAACAATAATGTAGCACATTGCCGTTATTCTTTTTATAGCTAGCTAGGTTATTGTTTTTCCATCAAAAGCAAATGTCGTTTCACTTCTGCATTTTTACATATAGGGAAGTCGTCAATTTTATTCTTCTGGTGGAGCCTTAAGGCTTTTATGGGCAGCTTTAAGTACAGTATGATGGAAATAACTCTCCATTAAAACACACTTAGCCCGCATCTCCATTCAATACCAAAAATTGGCTTCCGTTTGCACATCTTTTCTTGCATTATTTGGTTTGGAATATGTAATTACATAAGATGCACACCAAAGGTAACGACAGATTATATAAATTTAAGAAAAAAAATAGTAAACATCAATTATGTAACAATTAACATCAAAACACGAGTCCGCCATAATTTAGGGTGATGAGTGTTGAGGTAACTTAGTTTCCTATGGTTTAGCTTGCCCTATCCTATATTATTCAACGTAGTTGGTTCCTATTACGTATGTTCTTCGTCAATTAATGATGAATTCTCCTACTATGGGATATTATGATGATTCAGTCGTGTTTTAAGTTTTGACCAGGACCTCGTTCGCTGCAATTTTAATCGGTAATACGGTAACGTGTACCGATAAGGCAAGTATGGGTTACGGTCAGAGACTAAACTAGTCTAGACTACCGAAATTTACCGGAACGTTACGCTACCCACTTTGATCAAGTCAAAACTCAAAACTGTAACTGATGCGCTTTTATAATTTATAAAAATTTCGTAGAAAGAAACCCTCTGTGTTTTAATTACCAGACATACACACTCACATATTATATATTATTATGTATTATTAAAACACAGATACATTATATCTTTCAAAGAGCCTTAAGGATATCATCCACACTAGATACGGTGAACTCGCCACCTTCTTCAATTTTAGCCTCCTTCACAATGAGGTCATCCACTAAGAGAGCGAACCTCCTCGCGCGAACCCCAAGCCCTTTCTCGTTCAGATCAAGCTCCAGCCCAAGCTTGTGGGTGTACGCCGCAGACCCGTCTGCTAAGAACTTCACGTGCTTGTTCTCCGGAAATGTCTTTGCCCATGCCTTCATAACGAACGGATCATTCACTGCCCAACCAAGAAATGTTTTGGTCCGTTCAATTTATATATAAAAAAGGCTTTATTAAGCTAATCCCAGAGATAATTACGGGACTCATTACCGCTAATCACGAGGATTTCGGCCACGTCCTTCGTTTTCAGCTCCTCAGCCTTCCCAACGTATCCGGGCACATGCTTCAAGCTACACGAACGCCGGCCAAATCAGACCGACTACGAGTAATTTATTGCTAAAGAGTTAAAAATAAAAAGGCAAAACCAAAGAGCTGAGGTAACTTTTCCAGTAACCTGCAAGTAGGGGTGAAGGCGCCGGGAACACCAACGACGACGATCTTCTTGCCTGCGGCGAGAGAGTGGATGGAGACTTGCTGGAGCTGATCATTCTCGTCAAAGTGAGCGAGGGTTCCGTCGGGCAAAGCATCGCCAACTTTAATCGGAGCCATGGTTGATAACTGACGAACGGTTGTGATTGATTGACCAGACAGTTGGCTGCTTAAACCCTGGGACAGCGGTCCTTTATAGGGGGGTTTATTAGGTGTATTTAATAGTCATTTGAGGTCCGCTACTACCAAACATTTTTCGAACTCCGGGCATTAAGTGGATTGGTCCATGTTATCGCCGCCCAGCTAACAAGTAACAACATTGGGTTCATACGTTTTCCATGGGCCGGCACAATCCTATATTTAAATATCGTAAATGAATTAACTTATAATTGTTATTTAATAATTTCTTATTCATATAACTATTGAAAAAGGGAATAAAAGATATAAAAATATTTAAGTAAATATTTATATATTTAATTACCTATTTTATTTTAATTGTTTATCACAGAAAAATAATTTTTTTAACGATGATGATATGAAAGAACTCGCATTTAGTTAATGTTCAAATAAATATTTTATTATTTAGACCTTATCATAATTATACATGTTTATATTTATTTACTTAATTTTATTTTTATTATGAATTTTAAGAAATTATGTTTTTATTTTACAACAAGTTTATGTCCATTTTTATTTGAAAAATGATAAAGTTTGTTTAATCAAATTTAATATGATTGTGTATGCATATAAATTAATGTTAATATGTCATAATTATATTTTATATAAATATTAACATTTTATAAGATATATATTTATGATTGGGTTCAAATTTAAAAATTTTATAATTGGTTAGACTTACACTTGAAAATTAGACTCATATCATGAGTTAGGTTGGATGTGAGCCTAAGAATTCTAATTTTTTAAAAAATTAAATGCTAGTTAAACCTCATCCACTCCAACGTGGCATATATCTACTCAAAATGACGCTTGTATATTACTTCTAAGTTTTATATTAACATTTAAGAAGAAATGGATTAAGTCAAGAATTATAAATATAATTTAAGCTATACTTATATATTTATGTAATAATATATATTGTAACCAATGTAAATAATCTCTATTAAACTTGTAACTTACATTTAGGCACAAATTAGGTTATTCTTTATGTAAATTTTTCCTTAATTAATTTTGTTCTTTTGTATATAAATAGGTATATCTCTTTTATTGTCCGCTGACGTGTTATACATCTAACGACTCATTATTAAACAGTCTCAATTTTTGTTAGACGTCACTTAAAAACCAGACTCTCGAAGTTTCTGCTGTTTTCATAAAGCTCTCTCTCTTTCTTTCTCCCTCTCTCAAACCTAGCATTTGCCGTAACACCACCTTCAACATCATCGTCACCTCTACCACCATATGTGATGGTTCTTTCTTTCTCCTTCTCTCTAACTCAACATATGCCGCAAAAACACCTTCAGCATCATCGTCACCTCTACCATCATATGTGATGGTTCTGGTGAAAACCCACGTCGTCTGATCGCCAATCATCAGTTTTTGCACAAGGGCTTGGACACTGTGGAGGAGTTATCAGATAGATACGTCTCAGTTGGATTTTTGAAGAACAAAGAGAAAGAAAGATATTCAGTGAAACACAAATAGTTCGGATTTTCTTCACATAAAAAACAAAACACAATACAATGATTTATATAATTCTAAAGCATAAAAATAGGAAATAATGGCCACTAATTGACCCCACTACCTACACTAATTGACCCACTACCTAATTTGATAATGACTAAGTCAATAACTAACAACGCGATTTTTTTGAATCAATCTAACAATTACTACAGTAATTGAGGGAGCGGAGGTACGAATAGTGGGTGCAATGCACGCGCCAATCATGTGCCGCCAAGTGGCACCACCAGTTGCACGCGCCTCACCCTGCGTGCTCTCCCACGAGCGTAGAATAGCCGGCGCATGCGTGTCACGCATCGCATCAGGCTCGACAAGTGGACTGTCGGGATTGGGACACATGTCGGGATGTGCAACTCACGCGTTGTACAGTAGATGGGTGTTTGCGTGTGGGGAGCATATGACACGTCGCGCCAGACGCATTTGGCGCCCGACGACACACGCACGGCCCCACGCCATAAGCATTGACATGGTACGCCACGTCAGTCGGCTGATGTCAGCCGTACGGATTCTGCTACAGTGTTTAAAAAGAAGAAAAATTTCAGAATTCCCATAAAGGTACCCCGGGTCCTTTTGGGTTAGTTTCTGGGTTCGGGAAATTTTTTATAGTAGTTTTTCAATATTTCTGGATTTATTACTTTGGTAATTGAATTCCAGAAAAGTTTTTAAAACTAATTTTGAGTGCATTTCCATACTCCGAACTGCACATGAGGGAGACACTTAAAGTTTTATATCTTGTACGGTAGGTTTGGTATTCGAAAAGTTGTGATAGACACTCTCATTGAAATTTTTTATTTATGAAAGTATCAAATAAAATTTGAAGATAATGTTTTCAGTGTTAGTATGTGATTATTTAATTGTAAATCTAGTTTTTCCA
>JANKOD010000192.1:8354004-8366501 GCA_026284645.1 Erythroxylum acuminatum
TCGTTGTGTCAACATCTCTCAACTCTCAATCCCTCTTAACTCTCAATTTTCGATCTTACTAGTTTTACACAAGTTTTCGAAAATATTTTACAACTTTGATTTTCAGTAGTTCTTGTGAAAAGAACAAGTTTCTTTTAACAAATTTGTTTACAAAGGGGCTTACCGAAAAAAAAGAATACACAATTCAACCCCCCTTCTTGTGCATTTGCATATCATTATTAAGTCTTGTATTAACGTGTGATTCACTTCAGAAAGATCTTAAAAATATGAGCTAGTTATTGTGTGTTACTTCTAATTTTATAGGATATTATTTATCTCAGGTCAAGTATGTTGCTAATCTGATCTCTCTTGCAAGTCTTACTGATGATAAAATTGTTAATGCTTATATTAAAACTAATGCTCATTTTTCTACTTCTAATAGCTCTCCTCTTCCTGACTTTACTTTGTATCATCAACTTATTGATAGTTTATCTTATTGTCACTTATCCTAACATTGCTTAAGTTGTTCATATTATTAGTTAGTTAGTTTATGATAGTTTATCGCACCACTCATTGTATGGTTATTTTTTGAATTCTTGGTTACATCAAAGGTATCTTGTTTCATATTCTTCATTACTCTAATTCATTTTTCTCTTCCGTTGCGAGGTTTTTCAAATGTTGATTGGGTTGGTGATCTTATAGACCATCAATATACTACTAGTTACTTCTTATTTGGTGATTCATTTATCTATTGACACAGTAAGAGGCTAGTAGTTTTCTCTCAATCTAGTACTGAAATTGAATATCAAACTTTTGTTGATTCTACTTATGAACTTCTATAGCTTTGTTGATTACTTTGGAGTATGAACGTTTCGTCTCCATCTGCTATTCATCTTCATTGCAATAATTAATTGAAGTGTTATGTAGATTGCTCATATTCATGTCTTTCATAAACGCACAAATACATTGAGGTTGATTGTCACTTTGTGCATCATCATTTTTGTTATAATATGATCGATCTTATTTATGTCTTTTTTCAAGATTAGATTGCCGATATATTTATCACTATGCTCCTCAATTTTGCAATCTTGTTTACAAACTTAAGCTATCAATTCACTGTCACCTCAATTTTGAGGGGAGATGATAATATATATTGTAATCAATGTAAATAGTGTCTAGTAAACTCATATCTTATATTTAGGCACTAATTAGGTTCTTCCTTATATAAGTTCCTTTCTTATTAGTCTAATACTTTTTTGTATAAATAAGTGTATCATTTTCATTATAAGATACAACAATGTATAAAATAATTCATTCCCTATTAGTTTCTACTTTATATATATATACACATTGTGAAGAATATATGACAATTATTTATAAATTGGAAAGAATAAATAGTTTATTGTTAGAAATTTACAGCATCCACCACTTCTTCTAGCTCAATTCCCATGCCTGCATTAAAGAAGTTGTTAAATGACAAGATAGATTGACTTTGGTTTAAGAATGAACCAACCATCGTGAAATAAGAATAAAAGTTGATTATTAGTTACCTGTATCCTGCTGTCTGAGGTTCCGATGACAAGTACTTCTTCGGTGGGGTCAAGTGCCATGCAGAGAACCTTAGCATTTGTAGCAGTTTGGAGGACATCTATCTTGGTCTGCTTCTTTCGGTCCCAAATCTCAACAATGCCTCCTTTGGACCCCAAGTATATTAGGTCTGCACTAATTGCCATTGTCCTCACTTCCGATGTTGTGTACAGTGTGCCTACCAAATCAAAATTTTCACAACTCCATATCTGTCATCAATTTTTGGATGCTAAGTTAGTGACTCGTTAAAAACCACGCAGAAAATAGCCACTAGGATAGGAGGACATACCTTCACCACTGATCCATCTACTGAAGAACTGGCCGAATGTATCTGCCCGTCACGAATTTGCAGAGCATTTACGGAATTTGCTTTTCCTAGTAATTTCCTGGATCCACTTTGAATAATGGCTACTGTTCCAGTTGCCAGGTCTATTTCCTGAATAACAGATTGCTTTATATAAACTCAAGTTGTTGAATGTAGATAAAACATGCTGCTTCAGTTGCAATACCTGAATGCTACTGTCGTGGCATCCACAGTATAGTTTTCCTTGTACAAGACACAAACATTTTACGTACTTGCCTTGATTTACCAATTTGGATCCTCCGTTCCAGGAGTGAACCTGACAGGTAATAAACGCCAATCATTAGGTACACATGTGAACATGAAATGCACTGTATTTTTGACTCCTAATATAGAAACAGAAAAGGAGGTTTATATGATACCTTGACACCGGCTCCTTGTGGAGTAAAACATGACATGCTATTGGCAACAACTAGATTATGAACTGGATCCTTCATGTCATGCACTTGTACGCAGCGCAATGTTTCACCACTAAAAGACCAGACCTATTCATCACAATACAATACAATAGCATTCTTTGTTAAACATTTATTCAGCAATACAGATCAGAAAATCAGACATTCGTCCTCTGTTAAACTGAACATGTAGATGGATAAACCTCAAAACTGATGCCGAGAAGGTGCTTCCAGGTCATTGGAACATGAATTAGAATTTGGCATTGAAGCAATAAAGAGAGTTGTCTGACTAAATTGCTGTCAGTTTTGAAGGGAGGTTGGATAGTAAATCTGTCGTATGTCTCTTGAGTTAGTGGTCATCTATGCAGCTAATTAGTTCAGTTTCATCTGTTCTTAAGCTACCTTTTCCTGCCGGGCTTCGCGAGTGCAGAAACATAGAGAACTAATGTTTTTCTACCAATAAAAACAGTGGAAAGAGCACACATACCCTTGATGTTTTGTCTGCTGAACCACTGTACAATCTTTCGCCTGATTGTAAGATTGTTAAGCTAGTGACAGCCTTGGTGTGTTCACGAATTACTTGAATGAGTTGAAGAATGCTACTCCTCGCGGTCCAAACCTACAGAAATTGAGAAAAAGAAGATCATCTAACTTGTATTCGCCAAACTTGAGTCATTTCAAGCACGAGGATAGCCATTCACAGTTGAATTAATCGTTTGGATTACTTAACAATGTGAAATTGAACTTTTCCAGGAAGCTAGGTGCTCATCCCTCATCCAATGGTCTAGCCAGATGAAGTGCTTGGTTTGGTTGCAATGACATTACGAGAGAATTACCTTGATGGTTCCATCCGAATGGCCAGAAAAAATCTTGTCATTGAAACAAGCAATTGAAAGCACCTCTCCGTTCTCACTGCAATCTATTAGAGCTAATTCTTTATGACTCCACAAGTCCTGGTGCTCGAAAACAATTTTGTTGTCATTATTTTATTGACTGAGAACTAAAACGATAAATAAATGTATAGGAACTTGCATTAAAAACACTTTTATTATTAACTTACAGCACTAGAGTCTTGTCCCTCACTCAGGATTTTCATGATCTCAAATGCTAATCGAGATGACTTTCTCAGCTCCCTCAGACCTTTCTTGATATCCTTCATGTAGAAAGTAATATCCCGCAAGCCATCTGAAAATTACAGTAGCAAAGTTATGATAGAGATGTCTTAAACCAAATTAGATTTGTTAATCTTGCAGTCTCGGAATGTGAAATTAGAAATCTTTCCAATATGTTTCTACGGCTTGTGCAGGTGTCTTTCTGAATCTCAGTTTGGCTGCTGGAGTAACACTGACCAAGATTGCTACTTACCAGCATCATCTATGAAGCTTTTCAACACAAGCAATGAAAGGACTTTGTCCTCAATATCCTTTGCGGACTTGAATATTGCAACAAAGCGCTTAAGCAAGCAGACTCTGGCCGCTCCTCGTATCCCTGTGTCTGGAAGAACATTAAGCATATGTGCAAGCCACGTTGCTGAGACAAAGCATGCTGAACACAACTCTGCATATCTGCTCTTCAGGCCCTCCGATAGAGCTTCGAACAGCAAACCGAACTCATGAGTTACTAAAGCAAACCCCACTTTTCTTTCCCAATCTTCAGCTGCTCTCTCTTCCTCTTGCTGTTCCCAATGCAACACAGAAAATTAATTTGTATTTTTATATACAAAAATGTCAGAGGACAAGATTTTATTCAGAAAAATTCAAAGAGTCTGACCAAGGTTCCTTCTACTTCTTCAGAAAAGCTTCCAACTTGTTCCATTTTTATAAGATTTTTGTAACGTTTGTCCAGTCCGGCACGCTTCAGAAGCATGGCTCTGGTAAGAGATTTTCCAGAGGCTGTAAACCTCCCCTGCAAAGAGACTATTGTTTTTGCCGCAGCTATTTGAACAGCAGGAAATTCAATTTCTCTGAGGCATGATATGAGGGTATCTATTGCCTCTTCACGGTATATACTCATCTTTCTCGGCTCAGCCTATCGACCAATACAGTATTCATTAGCTTACAGTAACTACATTCTGTCATTAAACCTTTTAAGTGCTTTTCGAACAAAAAGTCAAGCATCTTAATTTTTCAAACTTTGTAACTTTTGAGATAATTGAAAAAGAGGGGAGATGTCCATACCAGAAGATCAAGTTGGAGTAAAAGACCAGCCACTACTGGGCATTGCTCTTGTGGAGCTGTCTGTAAGAAGTTCAGCAGGGTATGCATTGTACTGTAAGAACCTTCATCTTTAATGATGTGAAGGACTTGTTCATTGAATGTCCTCCTAAGAATTTTATTGAAAATTCAATTGCTGGGGGAAAGTATTCCAAATTCAAGAGAAACCAAAAGAATGAGTCAAAGGTTTGATCTCGAGAGAAGTTACCTATTTAATTTGACTAATTCTGATAAGAAATGAACGATCTCAAATTGTTCTGAATCACTTGCAGTGCAGAAGCTCTCCAAAACAGGAGCAAGCTCAGCTTGGTCAGCAATGGTATTTCTACATTTCCCATCTTCCTGGATGCACCTGAGTAAGATCCCAACTGCTGCAATTCTCTCTTCTGCCCACTGAGCTTCCAAGCTGCGAACAACTTTCTCAATCACTTTTGTTGAAATAATGGCATTGGCAATGGAGGAAACAATGCTTTCTTCACTGCTACTGAGAATCTGATCCAGTAATAGAACTGCAGCTGTTTTTGGTTTCACACACATATTCAACATATCCTTGTCTTCCTTCTTAATGACTGTTAGGAGAGATTCTACTAGATCCATCTCCAGGAGGCTTATTGTGGTGGGCGTTAACAGATATATCAACACAACGGCCTCCAATAAACCGTTCTTAAAAAGTGCCACAATGCATTCCACATCAGAATCAACTCTCGTCAGTGTCTGGATTACCCCTTTGTCTCTTGATCCCAACTCAGAAAGGAGAAGAACCGTAGCTTTTAACACTTTTGGATCGACAGAATTGAATAGTATCTCCACAAATCCGTTAACAACTGGAGGTCTTGAAAGCAAGCTCTGTATATCAAATTCCATATTTGTTTCCTTCCAGAATCTCTCTATTCGAAGAACAGCCACTTCAGACTCGTGCAAAATTTCTGACATACAAAGATTGTTAATGGCCTGTCTGAGCTCACTAATTGTGCCGTCAATGGTGGTTTGCCTAATGACACTATTAGGAGAAGCTGTAGGAGGCGTTCCTGATGATTTGAAACTTGCATCAGCCTTCTGACGCGGGCTTCCTAATTGGTTTGAGGCGGAAACAGGGTGCTGCTCTTTCCAACTAGCTATAAGCCTTTTGAGTACGTAATTTGTCTTAGGAAGTTGTGTACTTTGCAACTTCTGGCGCGTGATTGGGCATGTTGAGTTCCCCCTGTCCAGCCACTCTTGAATTGCTCTGCGTTCATAAGTCTGGCCTGTTTCTAGAGTCACCGGATCATCAAAAAGATGGCTTGTTATCGGGCAGACAAAGTCTTTTGGCGGAGTATGTTTCCCACCACCTGGGGAGTTATCGGCATCCGCCATGGGATGATCTGAAGAACTATGGGTGACAGAAAGAATCCAAATATCAGAACTTCAGAGGAGAAAGCGTAAAATGATTAATGATGTTCATGAGAACATACCTAATGGAATCTGCAACTGTAAGTTGCTTGTGTTTTTGGGTTCGGCTTTCTGATGGCTCAAACGATGTTCTTTGTCTGTTGTTTTCCTACAAGACAAAGACAACAGCATTTCAGTACTAGAATAATCGCCTAGGTAGATGAGTCCAGATAATTGCGACCTCTTTTCTTGTTTATGCCTCTACCTCAACTTCGGATTCCAATGAAGAACAATCAACCAAATTATCATCCAAGGACGATTCAGCTTCGGAATCTGAATCTGAACCTGGCGATACCGTCAACCTCCTACTGCTCTGACTTCTGAGATCTTCTAGGGAGACTCTCTGAGGATAAGATAGTGTAGCAGAAGTACATACGCCGTTGCTGGACAGTTCTAGCGATTTTTCTTCTTCACGCCATATTGGCTATAACACGTGAAAAAACATGTTATAAACCTTAAAGGACAGAACCTCTCTCGTATTTTTTGTGGTGTATTAGCGGAACCATTTAAGAACACAGGATAAAGAAACAAACTTGATCAGTCAATCATTAAAAAACGCTTGAATTATGAAAAAAGAAGCCATCTTTAAGTTTGGTGTTGAAATTTTTCTGTCAACTTGGCCACCTGACATGTACAAGTCCTATGAATTTTGAGTTTTCGTGGTCAGATAAGCAGAGAATGGTGGGTGCACTTTTCACCTTAATTCCAGGAGGCCGTTTAGTGTAGACTGTTTATGTAGTACAGTAAATGAGCTAAGCCCAACAGTGGATGTAGTTATTTAAGTAACAACAATATAGAAATTCTCTGCTAATATGCATTTGGAAAACTGAGAGTAAAACTTTTGTTCTTGTTTTTTCACATTCACCATCACCAGCTTGCACATCCCCCACTCTATACCCGTCAGAACTACCACCTGGACCTGACCATCAACTATGCCACCGTTATAATCATAAAAACCACCGTCCAAAAGACAAATAACGACAACCACCATTTACTCATCCCCATGATCAACCATCACTATTAGCCCTTTAACATATTCGTAGTTCGATAGAAACCCACACCCTGGACAGATTTCATGGCAACTGAAACCTTAATATTCTGCTGAGCCTAAAATTGGAATTAGAGTTCTCAAATTGAAGCAATTTTGTTTCAGGCATGCTATATCCACAAACTTGATATACAAACACAATTTTCATTCCACAATTCACTTCATCCAATAACACCAACAAGTAATTATCTTCATGTAATCAATTGGTTATTTTTGAGAAATTGGAAATTTTGTTATAACGTTTTGAATTCTATTTTGGCAGTGGGTAACAGAAAATTGAGGAATATGTCCCCTAGTTCTGCTTTGACACATTGAAAGTTGCAATACATCAAGGATCAAAACATAAAGAAAGAGTGACAGGTTTCCTAAGATTTTGCCAACTGTTTTATAAACTAAATTGTCAAAACTCGATGTCAGACCAGATAAACTAAGGTGAAAGGAGGACAACATGAAAAAAAAAGAATAAACAGTACGAGAAGCTCTTATTTATATTAACTTAAGCATTGCTTAGTATTAAACTTAAGCACAATTAGAATTGATAAAAATTATAATGAATTTGCAAGGCAATTGCCAAAGTAAAAGGTTGAGAATATGGATTTAGCATTGCAAGGCAATTGACAAAGTAAAAGGTCGAGAATATGGATTTAGCATTACATTATACCGGACGTTCTTCAACCCTACTCCATCCGTTTTGATGTTATCTTCAGCTTCTCCTATCTCTTCCACAATCACTGGTGGTGGCTTAATCGAAATGTTCTCATCGCTGGTCTCTAAAACCTTCTTAAAGTAGCTAGCAAAGACTCTGCAATTTTTGTCAAGAACCTTTTCATAAGCGCTCTCTAACTCCTTCAACTCCAAAGCTTGAACCCCGCAAATGTTCGACAACAATTTCGAGCTCGGAACAGCTACCGATACATCACATATTGAATTATCCTCACCCTCGTAGTCCATATTCATTGAAAAGGATGACAGTATCTTTGTTCTCTTCTCGTTGAACCATTGAAGAACTGGTAAAAGATGTGAAAGAAACAGCTCCTCAAAAAGAACCTGAGCTATTTCTGACCGAGCTAGGGAAGGGTCTAGCTGGAAGATGTTGAGCACACTGAGTGCAGCATTAATGTGTTGATATGTGAGTGCGTAAATGAGAGAGAGAAGAAATGACGAGAAGGACGATTTAGGGCAAGAAAGGAGAAGTTTTTCAGCGAGGCGAAGCGAAGAGAACTGAACGGAAGGGTTAGTGGTCGATATGGACTTTTCGACTGTTTCAAAGGCGAGGTTTAGGGGTTTGAGGGTGGAGGTTTGCATGGAGGGAGTCAACTTGCTGCGGAGAATGGACAAAAGCTGGTGGCGGAAGTCGGACTGAGAGATGGCTTGTGAGAGGAAAGCGGTGGTGTGCTGGAGGATATGGGTGCTTGTGGTGGCGAAGGGTGGTTCCATGGTCGCGGGTCTCGTGGTGGTGTTCGTTGAGATGCTGCTGGTTGGTGAAGAGCAGGAAGAGACTAAACATAGGATAGGAATGATTAAGTTGATTGCGCTGGATGGTGATTTTTCCGGTTTGATGTATTTTGTATTTTGCTGGCAAAAATAAATGACTGATACGACCTCAAAAGCCACTTTTTAATTGTAACTTCAACTTTTAACTTAGACAATAGGTGTCACTCTACGTATTTTAAATTTTATGTCCAATATTATGATATTTTATTGTGTCTAATAAATCTCAATTATTTATTTATGTGAGTTTCGCGTAGGTCTCGTGTGAGTCCCGCAAAATAAATGACTAAAATTTTATAAGACAGAATAAGACAAAATAATATTAGACAGAGGATCTAGATTTCACCCTACATCCCTTGCACTTTACAATATTATTTTGTTAGCTTTTCTATTTGTCTGTCGCAGTCTTCCCATGTGCTGAGTGCTGACACATTGAAATACTTAATAATTCACCTCTTTTTCATTTCGATAAATCATTGAAAAAGGAATTAAATATTTACTCTTATACATCATATCACTTTCAGTATTCAATTAATACTCAATTAATCATTAATAACTAAAAAACAAATATCTTTAACCTTAAAAAATGTGTGTAACATCATCAAAATTTATTAACCATTTATCCAATAAAAGTTCGTTATAGCTTGCAACATTTACAAAAATTGATTAAATGCTTTAAATATTGTTGTCATATTTGCATTTCGTGATAAACATTAGATACATCTGATGACTTTCTACATAAATCAAAACATACGTTTACTATATATATTCAATATTGATAAATGACAAATGGTGAGAAACTATTACTTTACATCCTTATACTTAGTGGAGTTGGACGAAGAGAAGAAGATTTCAATGAGGAAGCAAGACAAGGGCATTGAGATAGCTTGTGTAGGTCTGAATTCAGGCGGGTGGGGTGTGGACATTGAAATAGTAAAAGGTGAGGGGACCCATATCGCCGGCCAGCCGGTTGGAGCAGTGGCAGCTGGTGTCGGGTCACTGCAAATTCCAAAACATAACTAACAATAATAGGAACTTTGGTTCTTCCATTTGTCCTCTAGAGATTTTCTGTCGTTTTAAGATTTTTCAAGATATGTGATATGCTAGGTAGGCCAACATCTTTTATGTCTTCAAGATCATTATTCTATCTTAAATGTGTGCAATTTTGTTGACTTATTATGATAATATCTTGTTACATTATGTATGCATTAAAGGGATCTGTATGAAGTTGACATTGTTATGGTTTTTCCTCTTTTAGTGATTTTGGAATGACATTTGCCTATATTTTGCACCTTGATGGGTTGATTGACTTGATTCGGCCATCACATCTAATTGATCTTCGATGATACAAATGTTGTACTTCTCGTGCTAAGTTTTATTCTATAGAATTATTTTATTATATCAACATGTTGATTAATTACTATATGAAGTTAACTTATGCCAAATCAAGGCTCCACAACATAATGGATGGTAGCTAAAAGTTCAAAAATAGTTGCTAATAATAATTCACGATGATTTAAATTTGTTGTTAAAAATGTCACCAAATTATCATAGCTAAAAATTATAGATGAAGTTTTTCCATATTGGTTACTAAAAGATTTTGCCTACGCTTCATTTTCGCAGTTCAAAAATATTAGCAACCATTTAATATATTTTCACTACAAAATATTTTTGTGGCGAAAGATTATTTGCTACGTCTTTCAAAACGTAATTAAAAGGTTTTTAGCTACGTTTCTATAAATGTAGCCAAAAAGTATTAGCAATGTTTTTAAAAACGTAGCAGAAAACTTTTAGCTACGTTTTCTAAAACTTAGTCAAAAACTTTTAGCTACGTTTTCGAAAATATAGTCAAATTTTTAATATACATTTAACTAAATATTATACCATGTTAATTATAATTATTTGTGACATTTTGAATCCATATTGTTGTATATAATATTTAAAATTTTTTGTTAAATTATTATACAAAAATATAATACAAAAATAATTAAAAATTAGAAGCATTGTATATTAAAAATAAAATGTTGCTAGATTAGATCATGTACAAAATTTTAATTACAACTTCAAAAATATTTGTATAAAAAATAAAAAATACAAATACTAAATTAATCACTTAGACACGTCTTCATCTTCACTGCTTACATAATTTGGCCCAAGTAATTTTCTTAGGTGCCCTGCATGCTTGACCACCTTTTTTTTTGGGACTTTTTTTTTCTTCCTTTTTAAGACGTTGAACATATGTTGGTCTTGATGAGGATGAAGCAGTTGGCTTAGCCAAATCTAAGCCTTTTGATATCCAGATCATGTACTAAGTATCTTGTTGCAAATGTCATCTTGATTTGGCTCATTTACGTCAAACACTGATGTTTACAACAACTCCTGCATCTTATTCTAAATTTTAAAAAAGAAAATCAATATTCAATTTAAATAGTATTAGTTAGTATTACTAAATAAATGAACTTAAAATTTAAACAAAATTTTATACTTACATAATTGTTATGCGTTTTTCTAGACATCCAGCCTTTACCTTTCTTATAGTGTGTCAGTTTATAGAATGTGATCCTATCATACTCTTCTCCATGTAGTTCCTTCTGACTCTGTTTTATGAAGAAAAAAAACACAATAAATGATATTGTGTCTACTGATATAATTATAACTTGTAAATAAAGAACTTACATGTCTATTTCATAAGACAACAAAGGATTTGGAGCCTTGGCTGTGAGGAGTTTTCATTTGTTCTCTAATAACTTAGCCTTTTTCACCTCCTAAATAAAGAAAAGTAATAGTCATTAAATTGTGTAACAATATGAAGAGAGAAAAAAACAAACCTAAATGTTAGGAGAGGCCCAATAATCACACAAACTATTTCAATTTTCTTGAGACATTCGTTCCGAAACATGTCTCCTTGTCTCTTCATCCGAAGGAAAAGATTTGTGATATTTATGCAGTCGATAACGATGATCCTTGGTCCTTTGTTTCAAAAGTAACGCGACAGTTTGAAACATCAAGGTTGCCGATATCGACGATATTTATCTTCACCTGTGAACAATAAGTACACGTGAAATTAATTTTTAAATAAGTAAAACAATATCGCATATAATTAAATAAATTGAAAATTTACCAAAACTCTAGGAACAATGTTGATTAATAGGTTTATCCTATTTAACAAATAAATCTTAAAGAAAAGAGTTCATTAATTGACAATTAATTGTTAAATGTCTTAGATATTCATAAATGTCACATGAAACATTGGACTTTCCTATATATAGAATGCACATTGATAGGATCAAATTTTTTATCTAAAGAATCTATTTTTTAGTACTCAAATTAATTAAATATGTATTGTTGGACCTCGTTTCCGAAGCCCAACGAACAGATTCTTGAACCTTGTGCTGAAAACCCTAAAGGGTCACTTGCTGTCATTCCACAAAGGTGGTGAGCGCACACTAGTCAAACACCAAAATCATAAGTTGACTTCATAAAAATTGTAACCCTAATTCTCTAATTTATTTTGAAGCAAGAATCGCCTCAATCGGAGCTCTATAGCTCAAGATATGCTTAAAAAGCCTAAAAGGGCTCATACCTCAAACATGCTCCCCTAACCGACCTCTCCCTTACTATAATGCAAACTTCCTCAATTTAACTCCAAATGATACCAATTTTTCAGGAGAGAAAGATTAACATCTTAGGAAACTATTGGTCTAAGAATCATCTCAATTGGAGGTCGGATGAGGGAGTTATGCCCAAAAGATCAGACCATGTTTACACCCAAAATCAATTTGAACCTCTCTTGGCGCGATCATCATAACTTTCAATCTCGAAGTCGGATTGCGTTCGTTTCTAGACCATTAGAAAGAAGACATCTAGACCTACAACGTAATGTTAATAGTTGAGTTAATAAGCAAATTAAATTTCTTTTCATAAATGCAATTTAATGCTTTCCAATAACTTACCAATTTTGCATTTATTACTTTTTGGGATGGTTTAAAATTGTA
>JANKOD010000192.1:8376569-8388691 GCA_026284645.1 Erythroxylum acuminatum
GTCTTCAACTGCTTCTTGATAACCGCTTCTTTCTTCTTGTTTCTTGATCTTTGAAGAAACAGTTATTCAGTTGAGTTTTGTAACTAACTCAGACCGATTAACCATCCGACGTGGTATCGGGTCTTCGTCTTATTTTTGCTTTAGCTTCATCTCTCTTTCGTCTTCGCTTCGTCTTAGTTTCCACTTCGTCTTATTTTTGCTTATCCACTTCGTCTTACTTTTGTCTCCGCGCTTCGTCTTATTTTTGTTTCCGCGCTTCATCTTACTTTTTCCTTCCGCGCTTCGTCTTACTTTTGTCTCTGCACTTCGTCTTACTTTTTAATATTATTATTATTTGATTTTGATCAAAATTATTAATCGTAAAACCATTTTGACTTAACAATGTATACTTTACTTAAATTGCCTTGAACCTTTCTTGAATTTTATGTATATTTTATTTTTCTTATTTTCTTCATCCTTTGATTGTTTGATTTATTCAATTGACTCCCTTGTTCGCTTTATCCTTCTACTAAGTTTAATCTTCTACATATTACTTACATAACAAAGTTACTAATATCACAAAATTAATTTATTGTTAATAATATATTTTATTATCATTAAAATTGTGAAATAGGACTTTGCTTGGTACATGACAAACTAACTTTTCAATGTTATGAAAATGGTATGTATGGATATATGAACATGTCATTGTTTACTTGATAAGTTGAGATGATAATTTGGATTAGTTCCCCCCCCCGATAAGTTTTTTAAAAATGACATTATTTTAGATAACTCAAATGGGCTCAAACCTAGGCTCGAATTGTGCAACTTGAATATAACCTACATTTAAACCAACCTTCAACTGCCTTATGGGTGGCCAGGTCGAATTGGATCAGGTTGACCTATTGTCATACCTACTATCAAGCATAAAATTCTTCAAGGGACTTTTCATTATAGCATTTTTAATTATTTAACCATGATCTATAAAACTGAATGGCAAGTTGATAATGGTTGGAAAGTCAAGAATGAAATGTCAAAACGAGGGATCTAATTGAATTTAATATGTACCTATCTTTATGCAAAAGCAACCAATAATTTGAATTAATTTTGGAAAACCAAAGTTTTCATATGTTCATTTTTCTTTTGGTTGAAGAGGTTAAATTTGTTTGATGGAAAACATGATTACCTAAGACTTGAGAGGTTTTTTCCTAATTTTTAGTAGTCTTTTCATTTATATGCTAAAAAATGATGTACTTATTTTGCATAAATAAATGAGTTAAATGTAATTAATTTATGAAGTTTTGCAAATTATCAAGGTGCCACTAACTTTTAAAACTATCAATAGTCCTCTATGATTTTTTTGTAATGCCTGTCCTCTTTATTGTCAATGTTTATTAAAAACCTTCAAATGCATAAACAAATTTGTAATGCAACATTATAAATGGCACTATGAAATCATACGTGTTATTTTATCCATATTATGTCTAGTGTTATAAAGGTTTTTCTAGACACCACGATATACCAAAGTTGTGTCTAGTCCTTTATAAGGTAATCTCACTTAGGTCCGTTTAAGTAAGATTTAGTCTTCCCACGTAATCGTGACTAACTAACTTATTTTCAAATGCCTCATGACCCTTGTAGTATTTAACTCATATACTTTTGCAAGAATACTACGTAAACAATGCTAACCTTTATTACTTTTCTAAAAATATACAAAGGAATGCTCTCTCTCAATGTGTTTCGTTCCCCTCTATCTCTCTTCTCTTCCAAGCACAATGCTCAAATAAGCTATTTATAGACACCTCTGATTTTACAATTCAGAATCCTAATTAAACTAAACTAACTAGATGGCATCTTATCCTTATCAAATTACGTCACATTAATCAATAAGATAACATTACCATCTAAATAGGACTCTATCTGATAAGATCTATATGACAACTAATAAGATAATAAATTACATTTAATTAGGAAAAATACATCCATCCATGAAGATTTCTACTATCTTCAGATGATCCTCTCACATAGTCTTTTTCTTTTAGAGTTGATGTATATCTATTATGATCTTATCTACCACATCATTCAAGATATCTCCTTGATCTCTATCCATTAATGATGAGTCATTCAAGCCTAAAGTCTTTCATAGCACACTAGTTTGTCCGGTTCAATGTTTACCTATGTCAAGTCTATTAGTCATAATCAGTCTATTTAAACACACATTAAGTTCTTAGAGCTCTCGCATGTTTCCCTCATATATGTGATCTAGCTAACCTTTAACTTAAAGCCCATCTCAAACTATCTTTTGGTTTTACATTCGAATCTTGCATCTCATCGAATTTATTTGCCTACTCGCAAGTCTTTGTCGATTGTCAAACATTGGTCAAGGCTTTCCAATGCTCGCACAATTATGTAATTAGGATTTAAGGGTCTAATATAGCTTTATGCGATGTCTTTTTTCATTCCACATGATATCACATAAAACATAGGAGAATTACAAAGATTTAAATTGAGGATTGACGGCAGAGGCAAATGCAAACTCTAATTGAAACATTGGAGAGTAGAAATCGTTGTCCATAAAAGTGAAGTTGTAGTGTTTCTTCTCTTTAGTGTTTCAATTAGGGTTTTCATTTCTCCTTTGCCATCAATCCCTTGTGCAAATGCCACTAAAAACTTAAAATTTCAAGGTTAAGGTATAATGGTTGGTTGTTAGAATTAGATTGTGGTACAAATTATGATTACATTTTGATTGTAACTTAAAGTTGATTCAACAAGAGTATTACCATGTAAAAACACTATTTTAAAGCAAAATAATTTATAAAACTGATATTTTTATATTTTTTATAAAATCTTTTATTTCGATATTAACTAAAAATGAAATGAAAAGTTATTATTATATAAATAATATAATTTATAAACATGTAGGAAAATTTCATTCAAAAATATGAAAATGGAGAAAAAAACATTTATGACAACAAATAAAGCAAGTTATAAGGAAAAAATTGACTTCTTTCGATTATAGAGAAGTTTGAGGAGGTGGAAATAGATTATTTTTCAAAAACAAAGGTCCTTAAATATGCATCTGGATAGGCATCCAAAGTTACAAACGTAAATGTACCTAAACAAAAACCGATAAGCAATTATAGCTATCATTAAATAATCGAGAAAATTTTGATAAGAAGAAAAACAAAGGAAAGAGAATCATAGAAAGATGGCCCCTACAGTAACCAACGGTTGCCTATAATTTTCTCCTTTCAGAAAAGAGAAAAAGATGGCCCCTACATTAACCAAGGTGCTATTTAAACAAAAGACGTTTGAATTTATTTTCAACCGGATCGATCACCATGTCACTCCTTTAAGGAACCAAGCTAAGGATTATCAGAAAAAGCAACCCCTTAGATTCTTAGAGGGACATTGAAGGGGTCCGAAGAGGACAGCAAAAAGGTAAAGTTGCATCTTCTGGCACACACTGAAGCCTTTTTCTAGTCATTGGATTCGACTAGACTAAATAATAAACTCAAACTTTAGATTTTTTCTTTGCAATCAATTTCAAAGTTCATACTTAATACCAAATTGTAATAAATTATTAAATATGTGTAGATGAGAGTGAATGAAACAAAGTTGGCACAGGGAAGTGGAACAGAAGATCTGTTCCCTTCTCATGGCGTTAGAAAGAAAATAAAAAGAGAAAATGCAAAGCAATAGTAAGTGTTTTAGAGATGATTATGGTCCAGGAATGCTGCTTCTTATATATGCAGCATTAAAATGACTAATCATGATACAACTGCATGTACATGGAAAGCAAATAATTGGCCATCTTCATTACTGGCACCTAATTAAAGCGATAACATAACAATGATAATCTTAAGAAGTTGTAAATCAAAGACCTTGCACATTAATTAACGCACACATATAGGCAAGGCGACATTTGTATAGCATCATGAGCAATCAGCCTTTCATATATATGTATATATATATATATGTTAGCAGAGTGACTGCTCATGATGTTATATCGTTATATCAGAGGCTATTGCATGTGTGCATTGGTCTGCTTGGTATCTCACTTCTATCGATACGCTCCTCCCAGAGCAGGAGCCCAGTAGTCTGCTCCATTGTCACTGCCAACGTGAAGTGTGCAAGATACAGGAACCAGACACAACCCTCTACTTCGCAAGTCCTGCCGGGGTTCTTCTTGACAGCCCTAAAATATTGATATTTTAAATGGGATTAATCAAGTGTTAGGTTTGAAAATCTACAGGAAATGAGACGAGAGAAATATGAACTCTAAGCAGAAGAAAATTTATGGTAGAAGAAGTGTACCGGTTCAGAAGTTGCTTTCCTCTTCAAGCGGTTATCGTTCAAAAGCTGGTAAATTAAAAATAAGAGAGTAAAACCAATTAACATTTCGCAAACTTCATTAATTTGAACTCCAATGTTCTAAGACAGCTTTTAATCGTTGATAAAGCTGAAAACCTTCTTCTTTTAACAAGCTAGAGCTTTTTCTTTTTCTTTTCAAAAATCGAACTTTATTTTCTCCCCAGGCGTACAACTTTAAAGAGTCAATGGATCCAAGAAAAGCATACCTGACCAGGGTCCTCTGGGAATATACAATTCCTTTCTCCTTGAACCTACCAAAAAATAACAATCATTAATCAATTAATGCCCAATACACGTATATGTCCACATCTGATCAACGTGTGTTTGTGCCTCTGAAAGAGAGAGAGAGAGAGAGAGGGCAGAAAAATTGAATACATAGTTTGGGAATTGGGAAATTCTGGGATAGAATATATGTAGTTCCTTACAGATTGTTGATGTCTCGTGTTTGAGGATCCACTGCCCAAGTAGGGTAAGCTGAGAGCCTGTGTTCTTCCACGTAAGGAATAACAGAAGGTGGGAATTGTGAGGACTTGCAATCACTAAAAGAATGTTAAAGGAACATTGCGATATAAACAAAAAAGAAAAAAACATGGTTGTTTGCAAAAATGAAAGATGCTAAGAAACGTCACCTCAATTTGGCTTTGAAGGAATCTGATGTATCCTATAGCTTCTAACAAGACAGATGCTGTGTCAGTCTGCATAAAGAAGAAACATCACACCACAAACTTCCAAAGTCATTCCTGCGTCTTCTTTATATCGTAGACGAAAAATAAAAATAGATATAAAAAATCCTAGCTCCACAGGATAATTTAAATAATAAGAAATTGGAGAATAATGTTAGAGCTTTATTCGCGGGGGAATTTCTTCTTTCTTTCCTTTTTTTTTTTTTTTGATGAGATATCTGCATGACCAAAGGTATGGACCTCATATAGTTAATAACTTCAGCTTTTAAACTACCTAGTGTCATTATCAAGATCTAGATTAATTACCGACTGTTTGTTTGGAGCTTATTTACCTTCCCAAATGGAGAGACTAGTTGGTGAAGGGCAGTGATTCTATCACCTAATTTTTCCTTTCTCACCTGCTAAAATCAAAGATGAAAATTGAAGAATTTCATAGTAGTTTGATTGGAAAGTAATATCTACCTTTTTGTGGACATAAAGAGACGGAAAAAGAATCATAATGCCTCAGGAAATGGTCATTCAAGAAAGACAATAGTTCACAAGCCCACGGATGTTTGTATTTGTTTGCTTCTGTTGCGCATGTGTGTGTGGAGTGATACGAAAGGATTTGTATTGAACGAGAGTAGATTACCTTAAATGTAGATTGGTTTGAAGAAGAGGGCTGAACCCTAGCTTTTTTAAGTGCCCCACCAGTAGCACTGCTGTTACACTACAAAAATAGTACCAAAAAGAGTTCTGATAAAGCATCAATATAAATAATTATATCAGCTTAATTTGCTCAACCATTCAGGGTTAGCCAATGGATTAATACTATACAAGTTTATATACTTGATGAATAACTAAAAGTATTCTTGAAATGATGGAATTAATTTGGTTATGTAGTTTGATTAATAGATCTGAAAATAAGGAACAAATGAAATTGCTATAAGTCGACAAGTTTGCAGAACGTCATACTATGGAGATTTGTGGCTTCAAAATTTATCCATCTCTCAGTGTCATACCTCAGGAGATCGATCTGGCGGTGGATGTCTCCCATCTCCCTTGGTAGAGAAATCCAACATGTTACTACTGAAAGTTGTAACACAGGACTTGGGTGATGAAACAGGCATCAGTTGTGACCAAGTAGGTTTAGGTGCAGCCTGGAAGTCTTCGTTTGCATGTCCATAAACATAGCTGCTTACAGAATTTACATCAACTACTGATGCAGCACTTGAAGCATTGTGTAATATTTGATCCTCCCAATTCTCCACCTTCCTTCCCTGAAAGTGATCTATACTGCCCTTATCTTCATCGCCCACAAATCCACCCCTACAATAATCAATATCATATTTAGGTATTTTTTAGAAAAAGAAAAGAAAAGAGAGAGAAAGAAAGAGCAGCAATGATTAAGGAGACATGAGAGAGAAAGAGAGTACAAGAGTAGTTGGCTCCATGACTCCGGAAGTTGATCCTGGTTTTCATGCCAAGCAGGGACTGAAAGTGAAGAAGGCGAAGACGAAGAGTAAGGAATGAATTGAGGGAAGAGAACAGAAGGAGGCAAGAAAGGAGAGGTTTGTTGGTGCTGGAGGGATGGTGGTGGTCTCATGTTATTGATGCTCCACCAGTTAGGGTTTCCGGTCATCATTTGCTGCACCGGCGAGCTCTGCAGAATACCTCTATTCATTGCTTTGTCAACAAAACCTTGATGAACTTTCCCAGCTTCCTTATTCTTCACTTTTTCACTCAGGTCTAATGCTATCTTCCCCTTTTTGTTCTTTAAGCTTATCGGCTTTTTAAGCTCTTAGACAAGTCTCGGGGGAAAGTTTGAGCAAGTCGTCTTATGTGGGATTGAGCAAATGAGAGAAACAAAGTCCTTGTGGTGTAAGAATTTAAATCATGAAGGTTTGAGAACATTTTGTCTTGTTTCCTTCTCTCTCAGTCCATCCTTCTTTTTTCTGTTCCTTTTTCTTTCTTGCTTTTTTCTCTGCTTTTGCTTTATCTCAAAGTGGGACAGAAAAGGTAGTAGCAATTCCCATTGATTAATAAATTAATTTAAAAATAAAAAATAAATTTAAGCAATCAAATTGGCTTTGATATAATGACCTTTTAGTGTACCATTCTGGGATGTTATGTGCAACGTGTTTAATTTTTAGGGTATGCTAGTATATAATGTTAGTGGAAAGGAAAATGAAAATTGACCCAAAAAAAATGTTGATCAGCAGATTTCATAGTGCATAAGATTTACTTTTCAAATACATTAACTAGACTAGAATGAACAATCTATATTTGTCCAAAATTGTCTAATAATCATAGGTTAATTAATTAATTAAAGATTAATAAATGATTTTGTATAGTTGTATTATCTAAATTTAATTTAGTAGATTATTATGAATTTCAAACTAATAAAAGTCAATCATAAGAACGAATTTCTATGAGGTTCCATAAATGAAAGCATTATAATATAACTTAATTTGTTTTCTTATAGTTATTTTATAGAGCCTAATTGGAGTTAAAGAAAACTTGCCATAAATGTGCATATTCGATTTGGAAATATCCCTTTTCGTAAATCAAGATTAGATCGTGCTAGACTATAAGAGTGAATTTAATTTTAAAAAATTAAACCAAGTAATGTCTTAATACCCAAGATCAAGTCTATCAAACTTTGAATTAACACAACAAAAACAAGAAGCAACAAAAACTTTCCCGCTTTCTGAACTTCTGTCAGCTGTCTACGGATGAGATTAAGATAAACAACATGATTTTGTACTACAGATATGTAACAAATCACCGGTCAACAAAAATAAAGTATTGGGTATGAGCAGTGGCGAAGCTAGGAATTTGTTTCAGGGGACAATATATATATATATTATTTCAGGGGAGGCAACGACATTCTTTTAAGTAGGAAAGACAACCTCTATATATATACACCATATATATATTCTTTAAAAAAAAAATTTAAGGTTGGGCATTTGCACACCCTCCCAATGCTGTAGCTTCGCTACTGGGTATGTGATACGTCAAGATGATGCGAAAAAATGAAAATTGTTGTTACATGTGATGTTGTCATATTATTGATAAATATGTAAGAATTAGAGGATGGAGGACCCGTGAGTGTGTGAGGGAGTGGGGGGCCGACGTATACCACACTTTTTCAAGAGGTCAATGTCTTGGGTTTGGAGATCCCTATATAGCCAGGGTCTCCAAAGGAATGATTACCATTTCCTAGACCAATTTTGTTGTGTACTTCTTACCCTTTCCCTCCCACTTTTGTTCTTTTCTTTTTCTTAATTGTTTTTCCTCAAAGATTCCAACCCAACCTAACCCTTGTTTGTGTCAGTCAACTAATCCAGGATATGGCATCTCAAATGCTTGAAATTTGCACTCTTCTCATTAAAGAAACACATAAATTAAATAAGTGAGATATTCTTCTTGAAGCAATTAATGCTTTTATTCCCCGGGAATGGGATACGCCACATTCCCTTCAAACCGCATCTCAATGTCCGAAGCAAGCAAACAGACAAACAATCCCTTGAATATCGAGGCAGTCGTATGAGTATTAGAGAGAGTGGAAACATAAGCCATTGTCTTTCAGGAACTTATATTAGTAATTAATACTGAGGGGGGGAAGGAGGACATTGGACGTCTGGTCCGTACTGCCAAATCTTTGTCGGAGGTGCTATGTCTTCTTCCTCTACCCCATAAATATATTTTTCAGTCTGCATTTTCCTTTTTTAACTAATGCATACATTTCTTTTGCAAGTAAATTCCATCCTTTTCTTTTTTACTTGTTCAATGAGAAATAAGCTAAAAACCCTTGATGTAAGAATCAATGAATCCTTGATGACAGAGTTTGCTTTTGCAGAATTTTATTTCACATAAAATATATTTCTTTGAATTGAAATGACCTACTTGTTGTAACTCTACACTTAGGAGACAATTTTAGTCAATGTTTTGTTCCTTCAACTTCACGGGCGAATACAAGGAATGGCGGTCGCAAACCTTAACCAGCACGTCGGGGATTTTTGGTTCATTAATGATTGTCTTTTATGAAGACAAAATCCTAGATTCAATGGTACCGAGACAAGTGTTCAAACATTGCATGCATGACTACCTAGTGGCCCATTTTTTAAAATCTTAATTACCTACCAGCTATATTCAGCCGAGCCCAAATCAGTAAATTAAGTAGTTTATAATTTGTATGAAATCGACAGTTTTGAAACTTTGTATGTCTTTTTCCCTTGAAGGCGAATATAAATCACTCATCAAAGGGTGTGCTCTTCTGTTCCAATTTGTATCATGCTTAATCATCGGATTCCTCATCACATGCCTCATTATTCCCTGAATTACTACACAAAATATTATTCTTTATGATCCCAAGATAACCCATACCATAAGTTGTTCAAAGCCAAAATCACTCTGGAACCCTAAACATAACCCAAGATGTTTGATTTATGTGCATGTATGTTTTTTGAATCATGTATCTTATCAACAAGATTAAAATTTGTACCATGGTTTAAAATTTTATAAATTTATGTAATATAATTGAGATTTACCAAATTCAAATCATGTGCAGCATTCGCATCTTTTTAATTTTCATCTGCTGTGTACTAAAATTAATATACAATATAATCTTATATGTCATTTAATAAGAATTAAATTACTTTTGCTGATAAAAATAAATTTTATTTAAGGGTTAGTTGCACTACAGCTCTATTTTTAAGTTTTATTGTTTTTCTAAAATGTTTTGTATGGTGTAAATTAAGCACAAAGGTCTATTTAGTTTGATGTGAATTGAATTAGATTCAATTTTAAATGTTCTGACAATATAAATTATATTTACTTCAAAAAGTAATTTGCGAATAAGTAAATTTCCTGAATCCCAAAATGACCAAACCAAAGCTTGAATTCTGATTCTCAGCCTCCTAATAATAATGGATTTACCCCCATTTAACGGATTGATTTAGTAGTAATATGCGGTTTTCATTTTCATTGGCATTGCCAAAGCAAAGTATTAGCCAAGTGACAGAATTATTAAAAAATGTTATAAAGGAATGAGCTCATTATAGACGTGAAAGCTACCATATCTCAGTAGATGATAATCAAATCCTACTGTCATTCTCAAAAGATATAAATAATAAGATATCCTTTTCTCGCTAGATCCCAGTACCTCCACACAACATGGTTTTTCCACACTACACCTTAATCTTTTGTCTTCTTACACACCAAACCATTAAAAATATTAGCCACTTGCTGCTATTTTCTTCCACCATTTCATGCGTAATGTATAACTTATACATAAATTAAGAGTAATCATTTTTATGTTAACTTTTGTTAGGGTCGTACATGTGTCAAAAGTGAACCAAAAGCAGAATACACATGTCAAAAGAGAGAGGACCTATAGTCCTTTTGCCACAATACAAACAACTTCTTTCTTAGCTGAAAATGATTAGAATCATAAACGATATATACTTCAAAATTTCAAATACTATGTTTTGAGAAAGCATATCCCAACCAAACTTGTTTATCTATTGAGCAGTTTTCCACTGACATCAAACAAAAGTGGCTCCGCCTCCAATTTTGCGAAGTACCTTTTCCTGTTATGTTTTTCGTGACAACTGATACAAGAAAATAAGGTCAATTTAATGTGGAAAATTGCATTCTTTGTGTCAACTTAAATTAATTTCGCGGAGAGAACATAGCTTACCATAGTCAAAGTTGACAACTAATAAGAGCATTTGGGAAATAATGGATGAGTGAGTCAATTCTACTTCTTTAGGGACATCATTTTTTGGAATAATATTTTTGTTCTTTTTTTTTTCTTTTTTCATTTTGGTATTAGAGGGTTGACAAGCTTCTTACTTCTAATGATCCATTATTAGTCTCAAGAAGGATCATTACGTTATATTTTATTAACTATAAATAAATCTCATTACAATCAAACTACTTGATCATATTCGTTGTGGAATTAGTTTGCTCTCATGGGATAAAAGTCCTCAACGACATGATTTAGGGAAGCCATTCATATCCAATTTAATTAAGTCTTTTTATCTCCTGGAAATTCAAATGCTCTAAGAATTAACCTACTTGATTCAAAACCTTAGTTAAGAAAAGGTTTTTAAAAAGAGAAAATTTTCAATATATTCATTTTTTAGAAAAATTAAATCACTTATATCAAAAGTTCAAATGTCTTTTTACAATTTTTGAAAAATTTATATAAAAAGTTTAAATATTATAGAATTCTTAACTTTTTATTTGAATGTTTAAAATAAACTGATTGAAATTTGACAAAGGGAAGGGGAAAATTGTAGAGACCGGGAGAGAGAGAGAGAGAGCGTGAAAAGAAAAGGGTAAAATTGTAGAGAGAGAGTTAAGATTGTTGTATATCGTTCAAATCTTGTGTACCACTTAACTTATTTTAATTTTATTTCTGTCTCAAAAATAATGTTATTTTAAACTACTTCGTTTTGAGACAAAAATATTATAAGAACTGATTAACAAATACAGAAAATCTAATACCCGGATAAAGAAGATGAAAACAACAGAAAATCTAATACCCGGATAAGGAAGATGAAAACAAGAGTGAGATGAGCAAACACTATGACTTTTTATTATTATTTCTTCCAAAATGAAACGACCACTGAAAAGGTTTCTGGACTCTACTGCTACTGTGGCCCAGTCGACGCTTTCGGCTTTCCGTAACCCACAAAACCAGACAGCCACCGACCTCTATAAGTTTTTAATTTTTTTTTCGATTACCTAATTTCAACCCAGTGAGGCCCACCATGTGACTATTCTTTTCTTGACCCTTCTCCAGTTTCGACTTTTTGTTTTGCATTAAATTTAAACATTTCAAGGTCAATTTTATTATGTCACCCTCACGTCATGTATGACGTCATATATCTTTTCTTCGTGGATGTATCCGAGTGACACAAAAGAAAATGATAAAACTATTTACCAATGTTTTAAAAATCAGATCGAAGCAACTGATTCAAAGGTTAATAGTTCAACTGAAATTAAATTGTGATCAAAACGGTGACTAATAAATATATAAATTTTTATTTTATATATTATATATATAAGATAATTTTTAAACATACTATTTAATTA
>JANKOD010000192.1:8408968-8436455 GCA_026284645.1 Erythroxylum acuminatum
TAATGGTGCATGTATATTTTGATGACAGGAAGATTTTACCTGAAGAAGCATCTTTTTTCCTCAACAATTGGGGTGATATTTCAGCCTCTGGTTCCCCATATTGGAACAAGATGTCACTAACAAGGATGGACGGTATTAAAACTTTTAATTTTTAATTTTTTTCCACGAAATACGTGATGACATCGTTCCGTATTCATTCGAATTATTGTGATTTCTACCATGGTAATTCAATCCATTTATGTTTGTACTTTGTACCGCTGGGCAATTGGCTTCTTATCAAACTAAAAAGTACACATTGATGATATTAAGGGAAATGATGCGTAAAGATTGCGGCCAGACCTGATAGGACAACGTTTTCCCGGAGAAGTTGAAACAAAACCGGGGCCTCTTGCAGGGATCAAACACCAATGCAGAACATAATAGGTACAAACAAAGCTTACTCGCAATGATATCTCCCTCTCCAAACACAGTCAGTTCCCTTTCATGTCTCGTCCCCTAAGAAGATCGAAACTCAACCCTCGAAAACAATTATACAAATGATGCATAATATACAAAGACATTACCAATCTTCTTATTTCTTTTTTGTGTTTTCCATAATTTTTTAATCCTTGATGTTGTTAAATCTTTTTGCATGGTTGGTTCTGTCAAATTTCTCTAAATTCCCACACTTTCTTGGACACGTCCGCCAACATACTTCATGTTCCCTTTAGATGTTTTTCAGGGGATCCAAACAACAATCGATCTACAAATAGGCATTAATAATAGGTTTTGTTAAGAAGAAAGCTGATAAGAATATTATTAAATTTATCGATTAAATAATCATTAAGAAAATCTATAAGAATGTTTCTATATAAATAAGTTAAACTAGCATATAAAAAGATAATAATGGTTTTTAAAAAATAAATACTTATTAAATAAAATAGATGATAAATGATGAAAAGATAAAAACGCAAGTAAACATACCTTGTTATCTCATTTTCTCTTAAACTCCAATTCTTAGGCTAAAGCGAGAAGTTTAGAGACTGGATAGGAGTATGGAAACTAGGAGTTTATTTTTTCACACTAAGTTATACCTAGAGCTTACATTATATAGAAATGAGGAAGGCAAAAAGAAAGAAAAAGTGGATTCCTAAGGAATCTGCTTTTATTGTTTGGTTGATAATTGACCTGCCTACTTCACAAAATAAACAGTAAAATTATATAATTGAAGTTGATGGCGGAAAGGAGGAATCTGCTTTTAACTTTTTCTTTATTCAATGATGGCGTCTACTGAAGAGCTATCATCTCGATCTCCACCTTCTTTTTCTTTCTGTGATGTGGAAGGACAATAATTGCAATGGTATTGTGAGTGTTGTCGTAATTGTTGACAGATGGCCTCCTTCCATTGACTAGATAATTCATCGAATACTTTAGAAGTTGTTGAAAAAGATGCTTCAAACTGTTTTATGATTTGGAATGATTCTTTGGAAATGAGTATTTTGTATGTAGAGGTCATTAACATATTGACACCTTTGTAGTTCAATTTGATTAGTGATTTCTTAGTAATTTTAAGACTTTGTTGATAGACTCCTTCGAGATAGTGAAGATTGAATTGATTAATGAGATCCCATTGAAATTCATATTTCGAAGGGTCATTAATAGGAAGGTACATGCCATTGCTGATGTCAATTTGTATATATGCTAATCGGGATAACTGTACATCTACTTCCTTGAGGGTCTCTGCTTGTTTAAAGATAGGATAGCTGTTAAATACTTTAATAAATATTTCTCTTTCTTTAACAAATCTCTCCATGTAATTTTTAACTGTAAAAATAAATCCGGTGGGAAATTCTGAAAGGATGGCTAAATTGGTTAGGTAAATGGAATCCACTAATCCACTTTGAAAGAAGAGAAAAGTGGTGAGTGCTTCTGCTTCAAGGAAGATAATTACTTTTGGTCTATAACATCCTCGGTTTTGTGGGTAATACTAGAATATTTTCTGATCTTCTTTCCAATCATTTAATGCTTGAAAATAGTCGTAAAATATTTCAGAGGTTATCTTTTTCATTTCTTCCTTGAGAGCTTTAGTAGGGATGGAACTGATTTTTTCCATGTTAATGGGTTTTCTAAGGGTTTTTATTGTAGAGGAGATTGGTCGTTTTTCAAGGATTGTTTATATTGAGGTCGTAAGGAAGGCTCTCTAAATTCTACTAAGGTTTTTTCTACTTCAATACGAGTGTTATAGCTTCGATGAATAATGGAAGACTTACCTGTGTTGTAAATAGCAGCTTTATGCTATTCATCATCGATACCGGTCATAGGTCCATTAAAAATGACATACGCCTTAGTTTCCTTGAAGTCAGCTTTTTTCTAAGAAAGGGGTAAAGGTTTCTGGATAATTTGTTGAGGCGTTATTGGCTGAATTTTTTATGTTTGGACATTGGTTAATTGGATATTTGTAGTTGGTGATTTGATGTTTGGACATTGGTTAATCGGATATTTGTAGTTGGTGATTGGTCATTGGATATTTGTTTTTTAAGAAGAGTAATAGTGGCTTGTAACTGGTTGATTTCTTTTGTTACAACGTCCACTTGTTGTTGAAGATCAGTTAACTCATTTTCTTTTTTGAGGAGTGATTCCTTCACGCTGAGGATAGTTGTTTCCATTATCTTGTTAATATATATGCAAGACTGTTAGTAGAAGATTTGATATAATCAATTTGAAAATTGTACTGATTTAATTCGAGCTGACATCTAACCAATCTCCCTTGATTATAATTAGTTCTAATGTTATATTAGATGTAGTAGATGGCTTTGATACCAAATTTGACCCAGACATTATTTCTTTTTTGGCTGTTTTTTTAGTTCTTCTTGTTCAGTTATTACTTTTGGTTCAGTGATTCTAATAGGTTTTTCTAATCTTATTCCTGGTTTAGTAAATCTAATAGGTCTTTCTAGTCTTACAGATTATGATCTTAATAGAGATTTTTCTTTAAAGGTATTTTTTTCAGATAAAGATAATAGTAGAGCAGATGATTCTAATATTTTAATCGGATATTTTATTTCTAGTATTTCTCATGAATTAGTACCTACAACATTTATTCAAGTGATTATTCATAATAAAAAAGTTACTGCCTATATAGACACAGGCACTACTATTTGTATAGCCTCTAAAATATTACTAAACAATTGGAAAAAATCAAATAAACCTCTACAAATAATAATAGCATATCGAAGCGTTAAATCTATTTGATATGTCAGTTATTATAATAAAATTATTATTGAAAATTATACTTTTATAATCAGGATTACCATTGATTTTAGGAAACAATTTTCCTAAATTATACAATCCCTTTTGTCAATATTTACATTATATAGCTTTAAAAACACCTATAATAAAGTAATAACTGAAAAAGAAGAACTCAATAAAAAATAACATCTAGACAAAGAAATAATTACTATTAAAAATCAACTTAAAGAATTAACAGAACCCCTTAAAAATACTTTATGAGTGTTACTAAACAATTATCTAAATTATTAGATAAAAAAATAATATTGAAATTCAATTAAAAGAAATAATTGTTGTTACACTACCTTTAATTCAAAATTATAATGAATTTAATAAAAGTAAAAAAATCATTAGAACAAAATTATGATAATTTATCCAAAATATTAGATCCTATAGCGAAAAAACTTGATAAAATACTAAAATTAATAGTAAACTCAAAAGAAATAATGTCTGGATCAAAATTGATATCAGAGCCATCTGCTATATCTAATATAACATTAGAAAACCATGAAGGATATAGAAAAAGATATTAAAAATCAATTAGAAGAAATTACACAACTAGTCCATAAATTAACCCTAGAGAACAATTCTTTAAAAAATGAACTCATAAAACCTATAACTGACCAAGATGAAATTATTTATGGATATGAATCAGATCAAGAAATATATGTAGATCAACATAAGAATGAAGAACAACAAGAAACAAGTCAAAGTGGAGAAAAAAGAAAAAGAGATAAACAATAAAACTATAATTTGAATTATAAACCTATTGAAACAGAAGAATTAAATAATTTTGGATATTATCAAAAGGATAATAAAATTAGAAAATTCCCTACATAATACACACCAAAACACATAACCTTAAGACCAGATGGAATTCTTGATTTAGATTGTGTATTATCACCAGAAAATTATTAATAGAATGGTCTAATATATTAGCATTAGTAATACAACTAGAAAAACTTTTTAAAGGATTAACAAATATAAGTACCTTATGGAATTTTATTACTTATAAAACTACCGATATTGTGTTAAATTTTTTATTACATAATGAAATACGAATAAAAAATACTACTGAATTTCTTAATGATATCGAACCAATAAAAGCATTTCATGTGATTAGTAATGAAATTTATAAAGAGTTTATTGGCAAAGATATAATTTCCTATAAATAAGAAATTGAAAAAGAAAAAAGAAAAAAACGCCTTATGGCATTTAAATAATATGCGATAGTTGCTATTTAGAAGAATATAGCTATGAATTCAAAAAATATTATTATAAATTAACTCATACAGAACAAGAAATGTATATACAAATATTTATCCAAAAATTACCTTATCCAATAAATAAAACAGTAGAAGAATTAGTTCTAATAAAACAAAATGCTAATTTTGTAGCTTATAATTTAAGAGGAGCTATTTCAATAACAAAAGAAGTCATTATCATCATCATACCCGGAAGTCCCACACTGAAGCAGGGTCTGGGGGGGCCTGACAGTACGCAGCCTTACTCCTACATTGTAGAGAGGCTGTTTCCAGTAGACTCATAGGCAAATATTACAAGGATAATAATGAAACAGGTTGAAAGAGTAAATACGTAAAGACATAAAGATATCCAATTATGCTATTCTAAATACTCTGAAGTTCCTTAACAATATGAATGTGAATTTCCTACCTATCAAAAACAACAAAAATACAATAAATATAAATGGAGAAAATATCCTAAAAAACTCCCATTTAAACCATATAAAAATTTTTTTAGAAGAAAAGCTTATAGACAATATAAACCAAAGAAGAAATATTCTCCTAAAAAATAAGTCAAAATGTAAATGTTGGTTATGTAAAGAAGAAGGTCATTATGTAAACAGTTGCCAAAAAGACATCAAAATAAATTTCAATAAAAAATTAATATTTTAAATTTAGTATTAAAATATAATTTAGAACCTATAGAATCAGAATATGAAACAGACCCAACAATTTCTTCATTACACCAATATGACCTCCAAACTTCAGAATTGACAACTGAATCTGAATACAACATTTATTCAAGTGATTATTCAGAATAAAATAGTTAATGCTTATATAGATACATGCGCTACTATTTGTATAGCCTCTAAAACATTACTAAACAGTTGGAAAAAAATTAAACAAACCTCTACAAATAAGAATAGCAGATAAAAGCATTAAATCTATTTGGTATGTCAGTTATTATAATAAGATTATTATTGAAAATTATACTTTTATAATACTATCAATATACTAACAAGAATCAGGATTACCATTGATTTTAGGAAACAATTTTTTTAAATTATACAATCCCTTTTGTCAATATTTACATTATATAACTTTAAAAAAACCAATAAAAAATTCTTTAAATAAAAAATCTATCATTCTTAAAATCCTTATATATCATACAACTTATTATAAAACTTTACAACTTGTAACTAAAAAATTAAATCAATTACAATTTTACCTTCTTAATAATTTAACTCTACAGAACAAAATAGAATCTTTAATAGAAAAAATATGTTGTGAAAATCCTATTGACCCTATAAAAATATTAATAACCAATTAATTGAAATAAAATTAAAAGATCCTACAAAAGAAATTAATATTGAAAATAACATAGCATATACACAACAAGATGTACAAGAATTTATTATTGAATGTTCGGAATTATTACAAAAACAATTAATCTAACCTAGCACAAGTAAACATTCAGCCTCAGCCTTTTATATAAATAATCATTCTGAACAAAAATATGGTAAAAGAAGAATGGTAATTAATTATAAAGAATTAAATAAAGCTACTATAGGAGATGCATATAAATTACCTTGAAAAGATTATATTATTATTAGTCGATTAAAAGGACACCATTGGTTTACTACACTAGATGCAAAACCAGGATATTGGTAATTAAGATTACACGAAAATACAGAACTATTAAAAACCTTTACTTGTCCGCCACAAAAACATTACCAATGGAATGTATGACCCTTTGGATTAAAACAAGCCCCTGGAATTTATCAAAGATTTATGGATAATAACTTAAAAGGATTAGAAGAATTTTCATTAGCCTATATAGATGATATTGTTATTTTTTCCAACAATGGAAAAAATAAAGACGGTCATTTACAAAAAGTAAAACAAGTCTTATCTAGATGTCAACATAAAGGATTAATTCTAAGCAAAAAGAAATTAAACTAACACAACAAAATATTTAATATTTAGGTATAGAATTTTATAGTGGATTTCTCAAATTACAACCTAACATTCTTGAAAAATTACATAATTTTCTTGACACATTTAAAAATATAACTGAGGTTCAAATTTTTTTAGGATTATTAAATTGTATGTCTGATCAAGGATTTCTTAAAGATCTAGCTAAAGCCGGAGAGTATGTTAATGACTTCTAGAGAGTCCACTTCTAAGATAATTCGTCGATACCCAAGGGACCAAGCCAAATTGAGTCTCGAGTTGAGTACCGAGATTGATGGTAATAATTTTTTATTGGTAGGTACCCGGGGACTCCTCCAGCGTACGTGGGACGTGAAGCTCCAACACGTGTATCGGGAAGGCAATCAGTGTACTGATCACTTGGCCACCCTTGCAGTTTTGACCACCCCAGGCATACATATTTTTCAAGAGCCCCCTGTGTCAGTCCTGACGCTTATCCACAACGACATGCAAGGAGCAATGTACCGCAGGACATTGCAATAATTAGTTTTTGTTAGTTTTCAGTCCCTTGTATATTAAAAAAAAAGGATCTAGCTAAAGCAAGAAACAAGTTACAACTTAAATGTAGTACAAAAACTTAATGGATGTGGATTGATGAAGATACAAAAACTATCAAATTATTAAAAAATCTTTGTAAAGGTTTACCAACATTATATAATTATAATGCTAAGGATACATTAATTGTACAAATAGATGCACGTATTGATATATGGGCTGCCTGCCTTTTGGCACAACCACCCATTCAAGGAAATGTCTTTTATGTAAATATATCAATGGGACTTTTAATCCCACTGAAAATAAATATCCTATTCATGAAAAGGAAACACTTGCATGTATTAAAACATTACAAAATAGAAAATTGCTTTATTACCTGTTGAATTTCATATTCAAACAAATTCTAAATATTTTTGTGGATTCACGAGATATAACATTAGAACTAATTATAATCTAGGGAGATTGATTAGATGATAGTACAATTTTCAAATTAATTATATCAAATTTTTACTAACAGTATTGCAGATATATTAATAAGAGAATGGAAATAGCTATCCTCAGCTTGAAGGAATCACTCCTTAAAAAAGAAAACGAGTTAACTGATCTTCAACACAAGTGGGCACTGTATCAAAAGAAATCAATCAGTTACGAGCCACTATTACTCTTCTTGAAAAACAAATATCCAATCACCAGCCACCAACTACAAATATCCATTTAACCAATGTCCAAATACCAAACATTCAATAAATAACACCTCAACAAATTATCTAGACACCTTTACCCCTTTCTCAGAAAAAATATGACTTCAAGGAAACTAAGCCATATGTCATTTTTAATGGACCCATGACCGTTATCTATGATGAATGGCATAAAGTTGCTATTCACATCACAGGTAAGTCTTCCATTATTCATCGAAGCTATAACACTCGTATTGTAGCGTCTCCTTACCATAGGATACATACCGAGACACCTGGAAGACATTCCAGTATATAACCTACGATAACGACACTCTACAATCAATCACTACATTTACTTAACATAGCATCATCTATCTTTATTCTCTTATAAACATCATAAGACAAGTCATGATATTTTAAAGCCAAATTTCCTCATTTCATTCCATAAAAAACTGAATGTCTACAATGTATCTTTCAACATCCATACTTATACAACATCATAGCTTAATACAAAAATGCTATATGAAAGAGGAAATACACAAAATCTATCTAATCTATGCAGACCCACCTGACCGACCTTTGAGCCATTTCTTCTTTTTCCCAAAAGTACAAGTCTACACTGCTTGTAGCGTCCCTCAGTAGCTAATGTCATCTCTCAGTCCTGAAAAGTCAAAGTTGCAATTTTAGTGAGTTTTGCGAACTCAATGAGGTAACCATCATTGATGGTTTAGTCAATTCATCCATCACATCAATACACGTAGCATATTATTCACATATTTGCATACTCATAAAATATCACCTTTCACTTTCAGAATAATCATAATGGTCATTTCATTCATGTAAAAATACACATATCAAGTATAAATGCAACGCACGTGAGACTCACTTTCATTTATTATTGTCGTTGTGATCGAGTGCCTCTTTACTAGCTCATATCCCTTAGTGGATACCAAGCTGTGTCAAATTATGTCCCATATCCCTTAGTGGATACCGGGTACATTCACAACCGAGCCTGAGGCTTTAATCACAATTTGAACTTTAAGCTCTTTATACTAACAACTCCGGTCACAACTTCCTTTATCTTACATGCACTCATGTATTGAAATGCTTCACATATCATATTCTCAATCAATCACATGCTTGCACATTCACATTCAAATCACATTTTTCCATCGAACCCAAGGTCTGGCATTCAACATCATTGTTGAGTAACATATATTCCGTCACATTCACATACAAGTAGCACTTCAATAACTCATTCATATATCACAATCATCGGACCTTCATTGTTTGAAATCAACACAATCAATTCACATTCATTCAATAAGTCAAACATAATATAAAACAAACAATTAATTAAGTGAGACTGTCTAGGTTACTCACAAGTCGCTCTCGAAGCTACTACTTGGAAGTTTCGGCAACGTCTGGATGTTGACGTTCCAGTTGCTCCTCTATACCAAATAACATACACATATCACAATTTGCATAATTACAAATGTTTATTAATGCACATGTATGTATATGAAATATGCACAATGCATGTTCATGACAATCCCGGGTATCACTCTATCTTTCTCGTCATGAGAACATTCATTTATCTAAACTCACATGAGTATCATTTATACTCTTGGTTTATACTTCAATAAAACCCTCAGAAACCCCATTCCTAACTCATTTGTATGTCTAGACAAGAGGTTATAGGTAAAAGAAGAAAGGATGCAATCTTCTTTTTTGTTTAACTTAATTAGAAGTAAGTCACAGGCATGCAACCAAACGCACGCCTATACACAAGCAAGTCACCGCTGTGTGCCTTAACTCACGGCCGTGCACACCCACTAACAAATTCCCAGATTTTCCAAGACACACTTTCAGATCTACTATTCATTAAATCAGAAAATGAAAATGAAGTCATTTGGCAATACTTTCTTCTAGAAAATTGTTCTCCCATCTCTTAAGTTTCTAATGATATCAAAATCATTCAATTTGGTTCAGAAGTCTAAAAGTTATACCCCAAACATTTCGGACTATTCATAAACTCAAATAGCATTCTATAATCAACTTTAATTCAAAATCTGGAATTCTAGAGATAGAATAAAATTTGGTCTCTTTAGAAAATTTGTAGTCCTATGTCTCTAGTTTATCCCAAATAAAAAATTATTCTATTCGAATAACTACAGAACAAGATATCTTCAAAATACCGAAACAAGTTTAATGAAAATACTCCAGTCATTAGTTTTCTAGGATTCTCGTCATTTTGTCCCACATTTATCACTCAGTCTCTCCTAATTGATTTCTGATAGCTAAGATTTTTGGTGGAGATGTAGATTAGTGTGTCACGAGTCTAATGGTTCAAGTCCCATGTCATTTGGAGGTCAGAAAAAGGAGATATAGCCAAAAGATCGAAGGATGTTGCGTCAGCCTAGCGACTTACAAAGTTGCGATCGTGCTGAACTTTAAAGGAAAGTTGTGATCGTGCTTTATCTTCTCTTCCAAAAATGCTCCGAACCTCTGCACTTTTTCTTATTCTTTCTTTTCTTAAATTCTTACATTTCTAACTTAACTCATCCCCAATTTTTGACTCTTATTCAATTAAAATCATTCACAAACAACTCCAAATTCCAGATTAAATCACATACATCCAAAATAGAAAATTCCTTTCCTCATCTTCTTCATGTTCTGAGTTTCTTCTTTCGTTCTCTTGCACTTCCCTTTTATGTACATTCTCCATTTTCATTTCACCATTTCAACTCCCATTCAGCTCAACACATTCACAAACAAATCAAAAACCACGATTACACACAAACATCAAAACAAAACCTCATTCATGTATATCACCATTTTCGGTATTTCTCCACTGCTACATTTTTTTCCAAATTTTTTATTGGAGTCTTTCATCTCCATCAACACTTTCATTTCATCTTAACTTTTCATTTTAATCCTACTTAAAACACGACATCATCTCACTCTATGTTTTCCTTAACTCTAAACCTATGTTTGTTCATTTTTAAAAACACCCAGAAATTTATATGAACAACTGTAAGAAAGAAAACAGAGCATATGTGAATATCAACTTTCTTAAAATTTGGCATTAATCTCTTAAATATTTTTGTTGCTCTTTCAACTCCAAAAATCCTTTTAACACTATCAACTCCAAAAATCATTTTAACACTATCTTATAACATTTTGATCCTCAAAACACACAAACAAAAATATTAATATCTCATCCTATATCTATGGTATACATGAAAAGGTCCATTTTTCTCTAATTCATGACATGCCAATGAATAACCATTTTTGTTTCATAAAACCACAACTCTATAGGATTTACACAATACTTACTTGATATTTCTCCAAAATCTGTAAAAGCTCAAGAAGCCCTAAACTTCATGTAACTCACGTACACCATTGTAGGGGTTAGCAAGTTTCGGTTTTTTTCTTGAAGAAAATGAAAGAAAACTGAAGTTGGGAGTAGCAAACAAATAGATGAAAACAAGGTTTAACTTTGGTGGAGTTTTGATGAAAAACTCTGTGTCAAAGAAAAACTTGAGAAAGAAGCTACGAGGAAGATGAAGACAAGAATACAGTACTTGGTTTTTCAAATGAAATTGTATAGCAAAAATTTGAACTAGATAGGTGACACTTGTCACTTATCTAACACCTATGGATCTAACTAAGTTCTTCTTGAACTAGTTCCCAACTAACCAGTTCTTATTAACTAGTCCCATAACTCTCATCCTTTCATTTCAATTATCACCAACATTTTCAATATCAATAACTCACAAATTCTAAAATCAACTCCAAATTTTCAAAGATCATTTTCAAAAGTCTCCAATATCATTTGGTTTCTTATTTCTATTTTCCATTCACAATTTACTCGTTAAGCGACATTTTTTTCCTAGCCTAATAATATCCAACCCTTTAGGAAATTATTCCTAAAATTCACCAAATTCAAAATTAACAGTTACACTCTCCAAATAAATTTTCAATGCAACAAATTCACAATTCTCAATACTATCACATTTCGCAATTCAATATACCCGAAATTATCAATGAAAGCATGTACAACTATTTTCATGTGAAAAAATTTAATGTTCACGTGTATGTGTATATCATATAATGCATGAATGTGAAATGCATTTTCTAATCTCTTATATTTACTATTTTAGCATCCACGTGAGTCACGAGATGTTACATGTATTGAAGTAGAAAAAGCCTTAGCAGAATTTAGAGAGCCTTCTTTACGACCTCAATATAAACAAATCCTTGAAAAATAATCAATCTCCTCTACAATGAAAACCCTTGGAATACCCATTAACATGGAAAATCAATTCCATCCCTACTAAAGTTCTCAAAGAAGAAATGAAAAAGATAACCTTTGAAATATTTTATGACTGTTTTCAAGCATTAAATAATTGGAAAGAAGATCAGAAAATATTCCAGTATTACCCGCAAAACCGAGGACGTTACAGACCAAAAGTAATTATCTTCCCTAAAGCAGATGCACTCACCACTTTTCTCTTCTTTCAAAGTGGATTAGTGAATACCATTTACCTAACCAATTTAGCCATCCTTTCAGAATTTCCCGCCGGATTTATTCTTGCAGTTAAAAATTACAAGGAGAGATTTGCTAAAGAAAGAGAAATATTTATTAAAGTATTTAGCAGCTATCTTATCTTTAAACAGGTAGAGACCCTCAAGGAAGCAGATGTACAGTTATCCCGCTTAGCATATATATAAATTGGCATCAGTAATGGCATGTACCCTCATATTGATGACCCTCCAAAATATGAATTTGAATGGGATCTCATTAATCATTTCAATCTTCACTGTCTCGAAGGAGTTTATCAATAAAGTCTCAAAATTACTCAGGAAACTAATCAAATTAAACTACAGAGGCGTCAATATGTTAATAACCTCTCCATACAAAACACCCATTTCCAATGAATCATTCAAAATCATAAAACAGTTTGAAGCATCTTTTTCAACAACTTCTGGAGTATTCGATGAATTATCTAATCAATGGAAGGAGGCCATCTGTCAACAATTACGACAACACTCACAACACCACTATAATTATTGTCCTCCCACATCACAAAAAGAAAAAGAAGGTGGAGACCGAGATAATAGCTCTTCAGTGGATGTCATCATTGAAGAATAAAGAAAAAGTTAAAAGCAGATTCCTCCTGTCTGCCATCAATTTTAATTATGTAATTTTACTATTTATCATATGAAGTAGGCAAGTCAATTATCGACCAAACAATAAAAGCTGACTCCTTAGGAATCCACTTTTTCTTTCTTTGTGCTTTCCTCGTTTCTATATAATGTAAGCTCTGGGTATAACTTAGTGTGAAAAAATAAACTCCTAGTTTCCATACTCCTGTCCAATCTCTAAACTTCTCGCTTTTGCCTAAGAATTGGCGTTTAAGAGAAAACGAGACAACAAGGTCTGTTTACTTGCATCTTTATCTTTTCATCATTTATCATCTATTTTTATTTAATAATTATTTTTTAAACTAGTTTTTATCTTTTTATATGCTAGTTTAACTTATTAAGATAGCAACATTCTTATAGATTTTCTTAATGATTGTTTGATCTATAAATTTAACAATATTCTTATCAGCTTTCTTCTTAATAAAACTTATTATTAATCCCTATTTGTGCTATTTGTAGATCGATTCATTTATTAATAATACATATGGAAACCAAAATAAACATTAGTTAGCAATGCACCAAAACATTTACCTCAACATATATATTTCTTATATCTACTAATGCTTCTACGAATACTCTTCAGATATTTCAAAATATTATTAATAATCATACAACTTTATATCATCAAGAAAAAGAAGAAATAAAACAACTTTATAAACGTTTTCAAGAACATTATCAAACTCATATATGACTAACCATTGTACTATCTTTAGTCACCTAAATATTGAGATTATGTATTTTGAAAGTTTAATATCTCAATATAAAAACAAAAAAAAAGATTATTATGAAGAAAGATATAATTATTTACAATTTTTCATTAATAATAATAGATTAATATCTATTAAAGAAAAACTTGATATTACTACGAATCTCTATAATTCATATAGTCAAGATTTACAAAATACCAATAATCTATTAACCGAACATAAAAGATTTTTTCATTAATATATCAGAAATAACTAAAGATAATATCTTAGATATAGATACTTTAGAATTAATTGAATCTACTGGAATTTTTCATATTAATAAATTATTATCAAATGAAAAGCAAAAACAAATTGTCAAAACATAGTTAAATCTTAAAGCTACACAAGATATTAATCATCATCTCATTAAAAATATAATAAATCATAAAAATATTATTTATTATGGAAAGATAATTCATGAAACACCTATCAGAATAGACCAATGTAATGGACATATCCGTATAAATCTAATAGATCAAGAACAAATTTATAAACAATTACAAAAAAATTCCAGATGAAAAATGACATCAAATAGGATATATAAATCTATCTACTATTCAAATTTTATTAAATTATAATTTCCAAGAAGGAATAGATTCTCCAATACGAATGGCTATCATAGACGAACACATAAATAATTTAAACGACTAAATAATAGCAATAATGAATGAAATTTTAGCTTATGAAAAAATAAAATTTAATACTCATTTAAAGTTAGGAATCCCTCTACAATCACTTAATTTAGATGAAACTATTACTACTGCTTATAAATTTTATAGAGAAAATTTAATGACTATAGGACAATACTCTTTTTCAATTACTTATCAAATTAGTTATACTTTATCTAATTCACATCATAGTATTGAATTTAAAAATACAGATAAAATTTACATTAACTAATTATTTAATGATATAGCAAAGTAGGTACTCATTTAAGGACTAATTTACGAGAAATACCAGAAATAAAATATCCAATTAAATTATTATAATTATCTGCTCCACGATTATCTTTATATGAAAACAAACCCTTTAAAGAAAAATCTCTATTAAGATCACAATCTGTAAGACTAGAAAGACCTATTAGATTTACCGAACTAGGAATAAGATTAGAAAAACATATTAGAATCACTTAACCAAAAGTAATAATTGAGAAAGAAGAACTCAGTCAAAAACAACGTCTAAACAAAGAAATAATTACTATTAAAATCAACTTAAAGAATTAACAGAACACCTTAAAAATACTTTATAAGTGTTACTAAACAATTATCTTAATTATTAGATAAACAAATAAATATTGAAATTCAATTAAAAGAAATAATTTCTATTATACCACCTTTAATTCAAAATTATAATGAATTTAATAAAAGTAAAAAATCATTAGAACAAAATTATGAAAAATTATCCAAAATATTGGATCCTATAGATGAAAAACTTGATAAAATGCTAAAATTAATAGTAAACTCAAAAGAAATAATGCCTGGGTCTAAATCGTTTTGAATATTGTCGAAAGGATAATAAAATTAGTAAATTTCCTACAGAATACACACCAAAACACATAACCTTAGGATCAAATGGAATTTTTAATTTAGATTGTGTATTATCACCAGAAAAATTATTAATAGAATGGTCTAATAGATTAGCATTAGTAATACAACTATAAAAACCTTTTGAAGGATTTAAAAGGATACAAGATAATTTCTAGCAGAAAAGCTTGTGTATTGCGCTTTGAGTTTGAGAACATATATACAGAGTTGTTGTAACAAACTGAATGCTAAGAATCTATAATGATATACACGAATAATATGAATAATACAGTATCAGTGCAGATCTACGTAACAGCTAGATACTAACTAACTCCTATTCACCCCCGCAAGATGAAGTCACGTGACGTAACACTCATCTTGGTCCGAAAAGCTTCAAACTTATGTCTGAACAATGGTTTGGTTAAGGCATCTGCAATTTGATCTAGTGTAGAGATGTGGGAGACATGTAGATGATGGTTTTGCACTTGCTCTCGAACAAAGTGGTAGTCTAGAGCAAGATGTTTCATCCGGGAGTGAAAGACTGGATTAGAGCAGACGTACGTAGCTCCTAAATTGTCACAGTAAATCGTTGGTTATGTCGGGCAGTGAACATGAAGTTCTCGGAGAATATTGCAAATCCACATGACTTCTGCAGCGGTGTTTGTGACTGCACGATATTCAGCTTCGGTTGATGATCTAGCAACTGTGCGTTGACGTTTTGAGCTCCAGGAAATGGGGTTGCCTCCAAGATAAATAACATAGGCAGACGTAGAGGTTTTGGTGTCAACGTCTCCTCCCCAATCGGCATCACTAAATGCTTAAAGGCGAAGGTGTTTTGGTCGATGCAGTTGGAGACCGAAGGCATGGGTATGTTTGAGATACCGAAGGGTGCGTTTCAACTGTTGAAAGTGAAGTGTAGTGGGCTTATGCATGTATTGAGATAGCTTGTTGACGACAAAGTTGAGGTCAGGTCGAGTTAGAAGGACATATTGTAAGGCGCCTAAAATGCTGCGATATAGGCGCGCATCCGCTGGTGTTAATCCGTCATCCAGCTTGAGGGTGGCTGATGTACAAATGGGAGTGGTACAAGGATTGCAATCTACCATATGAAATTTCGTAAGTAAATCATGGATAAAACGTTTCTGTGAGAGGAAAATGCCATCAACGTTAGGTATTAGTTCAATTCCAAGAAAGTACGATGGAGTGCCTATGTGTTTAAGGGCTAGATAGTTCTTTGATAAAGGCATCAAGTGCAGTCGGAGAGCTTCCGGTGAGGAGCAAGTCATCCACATATACCAGAAAATACATAGTAATCCCTCGATAGTGATATATGAACAGAGAGGAGTCACTCGTGCTGCAGAGAAACCCATATTGGAGAAGGAAGAGTCGAAGTTCTTGGTACCATGCACGTGGAGCTTGTCTTAGGCCATAGATTGCTTTTTGTAATTTGCAGACATACGTTGGATGCTCCTTGTTGATAAAACCCGACGGTTGCTCATGTAGACGGTTTCATGGAGTCGGCCTTGAAGAAACGCATTATTGACGTCCATTTGGTGTAGCGGCTAGGAGTTGGCTAGCGCCAAAGTGAGAAAAAATTTAATGGTTTGGTGTTTCACCACAGGAGAAAAGGTGTCACTGAAGTCGATCCCGGGACATTGGCTATAGCCTTTCGAAACTAAGCGAGATTGATACCGAGCCACTGAGCCATCCGAGTGGCATTTTGTTCTGAAAAGCCACATACAGCCGACAACATTTTGAGCTTCTGTTGGAGGAACGAGAGTCCAAGTTCCATTTCGTAATAAGACATCATACTCTGAGAGAGCTGAAGCATGCCAATGGGGCATTTGAAGTGCCTGTTGGATTGTGCATGGTTCCTCTATTTCAGGTAATGGGTGACGAGTAGCCTTGAAGGTTTTTGGTTTATGGATATTACTTTTGGAACGGGTTATCATGGGATGAAGGTTGGTAGTTTGGTTGTGTTGATCTGGTGTTAGGTTGAGAGGTTCAATATGGGGTGTCGAAGATGAACAAGGTGGCTATGGGGGAGTCAAGGATGAAGTGTCTGCATTGCTCGACATTGCTGGTTTTATAGGTGGTGCCACAATTGGAATAATCTGATGAGATAGGGATGGCGAGGTATTTGTATCTGAGATGGAAGAGGTAGATAATTTAGTGGGTGAGGTATATGGAAAGTGATCATCAAGGAAAACAACATGTCGAGACGTGTAGATACGGTTCGTGCTTGGGTCAAGGCAGAGGTATGTAAATTGATTGGATGAGTAGCCCACAAATATACATGGGGTAGAACGGAATTGAAGTTTGTTGGTGGTGTAGGGACGTATCCAAGGAAAACAAAGGCAACCAAAAGAGTGTAAATGTGTATAACTAGCTGGTTGATGAAACAGTGTTTCAAGAGGAGATTTCATGTTAAGGGTTGGCGTAGGTAACCGATTGATAAGATAAACAGCTGTTCGGATAGCATAAGACCAGTAACTAGCAGGAAGTTTACTTTGATGAAGAAGGGCCCTAGTGGTTTCAATAATATGGCGGTGACGACATTCAGATAATCCATTTTGTTCAGGTGTGTGGGGTGGAGTGGTACGGTGAGATATGCCGTGTGTGGCCAAGAATGGTTTTAGTTTGATAAACTGCCCCCCCCCCATTGTCAGAGTAAAAGGTTTTAATAGAACTTTCAAATTGATGTTCGACATGTTTGCAGAAATTGATGAAAGTAGAGAAAACATCAGATTTATTCATTAGTAAGTAAACCCATGTGAATTTAGTAAAGTGATCAACAAAAATGACATAATAGCGAAAACCATCGACGGAAGCTATGGGAGCAGGTCCCCAAACATTCGAAAATATAATGTCTAAAGGCTTAGAGCTTTGTAGCCGAAGAGCTGAAAAAGGAAGTTTGTGATTCTTTGCACATTGACAAGAAACACATACAACTGATGAAACCATACGAGATCCTAACATGTGGTTTGACTGAAGAAAATTAAACACCTTATTAGATGGATGTCCTAATATATGATGAAGTACTGGTGTACGATGAAGAGTGGTCTGAAAGGTAGCTGGTTTGGGAAGAGGGAGTCGGATATCATATAGATCATTGTGGCACGAACCGATAAGGAGCACTGTCTTGCTCTGCAGATCCTTCACCTGGAAGCAATTTGGAAAAAATTCAACAGATACGTTATTTCTGGTACATAACCTCTTAACTAAAAGAAGATTTGTGTTTATTTTAGGTACACGTAGGACATCATCATAGACAATTGATTTGGATTTAGTGGGAAGAGTGAAACTACCTGTATGATCAATGGAGACTTCATATCCATCGCCAACCTGTAAGTTATCAGGTCCTCTGTACGGAGAGTGTAGGGACAAGTTTTTCAGGTCATTTGTAACATGATGAGTAGCACCTGAATCAAGGAGCCACTGGTCTTTGGAGGATGAGTCGTTCGTGTGAATAGTGTAAGCCCCTGGACCACGACGTGGACGTGAAGTGGACGATGTGTGCCTGGTGTGATTGCGGATGGGTTTCCCATGTAGAAGCCAATAGGTTTTGGCTGTGTGACGCGGTTTATCACAATATTGGCATATTAGCTCATGCTGGTCAGGCATACCAGGGGGAACGTTTGGGCTGGAATCGTGAAGATTAACAGCTGGTGGTCGACTGGAAGAGCCACTGTTATTGGAGGAGACATGCACAGATGGGGCCTAAACCGATTCTTCAAGCTGTGTTTGCCTTTCCAAAAAACGCTCAAAGTCGACAAGTTTTTCATGCAAATCATCAAAGCCAATTGGAGTTTCACGAGCACGGATCGCAGCACTAACATATTTGAAATCAGTTGACAAGCCATTCAGAGTGTGGATTACCAAATCCGTGTCATCAATTGGTGAACTGACAAGTGCTATCTCATTCACAAGACTCTTGATTTCCTTCAGATATTCAGAAATGGTGCGGCCTCCCTTCCGAATACAGATTAGTTTTTCTTTTAAAGACATTAGTCGAGAACGAGACGTACCTGCATATGTTTTGGCAAGCAGATCCCAGGCTTGTTTGGAGGAGTAAACAATGCCAAGAAGAGTAGCTACATTTGGCGCAACAGTGGTCATCAGGGCGTGGAGAACAAATTGGTCTTGTCTAAGCCAGATATCCATTTTCGGACCTGGTGTAGTTCGGCGATGGATGGTGCCATCAACATAACCCTTCACGTTGTAGCCAATGAGGAGTGCACTGACCTGGACTCTCCAGGCAGGAAAAATCGCACCATTTAATTTGGAATCAAAGGAAAAACCTGTGGTGAACATGATCAGGTTGTGAGGAAGTGAGGCATCGGTATGAACTGCAGGTGTAACAGTGGCAGCAGATTCAGAAACATGAGACATGATTGTGTTTGTGGAGGAGAAAACGAACAAGGGAAAAAAATATTGCTGTTAAGCCAAAGGCTCTGATACCATAAAAGGATACAAGATAATTTCTAGCAGAAAAGCTTGTGTATTGCGTATTGAGTTTGAGAACATATATACAGAGTTGTTGTAACAAATTGAATGCTAAGAATCTATAATGATATACACGAATACTATGAATAATACAGCATCAGTGCAGATCTACGTAACAGCTAGATACTAACTAACTCCTATTAGGATTAACAAATATAAGTACCTTATGGAATTTTATTACTTATAAAACTACTGATATTGTGTTAAATTTTTTATGAAATATCTTGCAAAATATGTTTTCTTTAGGCCGTCGAGTCTTACTGGGTTCTTTGCTTTTGCTAAGAGCTTGAAAACGCAAGAGGCTTTGTTCCATCATTTTCCTGCCATGGAGTCTCAACTACTTGTCAGCACGTCGTCTGCTCCTATTAGTGTTCATCTTTGACTTAGAAAATAAATGAAACATATATGTTTTGATTTTTTTTAAAAAAAAGGAGATTGTCCTACTACTAATTAAATTGAGCTTGGGTAAAATTTTGTTGAGTTTGATAAAGTGATGTTGGTTAAAGGCCAGAATAAAGTTTTATGTGTCGTGGCTTAGGTTTGATTCGATTACAGTATTAGAATATTTTTAATATGAGAAAAGTGTAGAGCTTAATAACAATAATTAAGCTTGGGCTAATTATTGTCAAAATAACTAGAACTAGTCATTTTGATAATTAACCCTTACCATTTATAAACCTTTTAACATTTTCATATTTAATCAATATGAGATACTCTAATACTCCCCCAAGTGCAACTGGGACTGGACATCCAGTTGTCACTTGAAATAAATGCAGTTATAACCGGACCGAACCCTAGGACTGGACATTTAGACATACAACCGAGAAATTAATAATTCGGACAAAATCTGCTCTGATACCATATTAGAAATTTTTTAATATGGGCAGAGTGAGAGTCCACTAACAATAATTGAGCTTGGGTCCACTATTGTCAAAATGACTAGAACTAGTCATTTGGATAATTGATTCTTATCACTTATAAACTCTAAAACATTTTCATGTTTAGTTAATATGAGATATTCTAACATATTAGAATTTTTAATATGGCAGAGTGAGAGTCCACTAACAATAATTGTGCTTGGGTCAACTATTAACAAAATGACTAGAACTGGTCATTTGAATAGTTGACTCTTACCATTTATAAACCCTTCAATATTTTCTTGTTTAGTTAATATAGGATACTCTAGCGCTTCTCTTCAAGTGCAACTAGGACTAGACATCCAGTTGTTACTTGAAATAAATGTTGTGGTAATCGGATCGGACCGCTGGGACTAGATATCCAGACGGACAATAGAGAAATTAATAATCCATACCAAACCTGCTCTGATACCATATTATAATTTTTAATATGGGTAGAGTGTAGGGTTCATTAACAAGAATTGAGCTTGGGTCAAATATTGTCAAAATGACTAGAACTAGTCATTTGGATAGTTGACCCTTACCAATTATAAGCTCTCTGACGTAAAGAAAAAAGTTGTAAAAGCTAGAACTGAAGTTCAATTTCATATGTTACAACATTAAAAACTTTCCACCACGAGTAATGAAGTTCTATTATCTTTAAACAAGCTTAAGTTTCTAATTTGTTTGATTTGCCTTAGGAAGACATGATCAGAATCGTTGAAAGAGAATAATAGTCAAAAAGAGGTGTGGTAAAGAAAAGGGATGCTTTTTGACAGTATTGACTTCAAGGGAAGTGAACTCTTTGTTAGTAATACTAAATCGTCGAGTTCCTCAATATTTGTTTAACAAATTCTAATAAGTTCTCGACAACAAATTCTAATAAGTTCTCGACAACCAACATGACAACTCTTAGCAAATCTTAACCCACTTCACATCCCATATATATGAATACTACAGACGTCAGATATGAAACTGAGAAAGAGAGCAGTCATAAAGCTCCACAGCAACCTTTCCCCTGCTTTCATAATTTAATCTAGTCCCCATATTCCTTTTTAATTTATCACAGCGTAAGTTCCACTACATCAATCCACGAAGAAACAGAACACCAACCAAGAGGAAGTTGAGAGCTTTATGTACTTCAATTGTCTTGTTCTTCTTCTTGATAACTCTTCTGTTCCAAGGTTTTGTGAAATAGCTTTTCCAATCTAAAGCTAAAAGCTTGTGTTTTTTAAGTGTTTCGTGGAGAATTTCTTGTCTATGCCTTTAGTACATGATTACGTAGGACCCAAGAAGGAGGTTTCTTCAATGGCCAACTTGAAAGCTACTGAACTGAGACTCGCCTTACCTGGGTCCGAGTCACCGGAAAGAAACAGTGAAAGTTCCCAACTTGGTGTTGGCTTAAGCAGCAACAGCACCACTCTCAACAAGAGCTTTGTTTCCGGTGCTAAGAGGGGTTTCTCTGTTGCCATTCATGGTGGTTCTGGACTCTGGACTTTTTCTGAGACTTCTATACCTGATACTGATTTTTCTTTCAGACTTTCCAATGCTGACAAAATTACTAATGGGTTGCTTCAGTCTCCGACAACTATGGTTCAGGAGAAAAGCACTAAGGTTTCTGGTGCTAATGGCCAGGAATCTGCTCCTGCTCCCAAGTAACTTCCTTGCTGCTTCTCTTTTGTTTTGAGCATGCATGTGTGTTTACATTATATTTGCTTGCTATTACGTTTTGTAGCTTTGTCTTAACAGAAATGGCTCTGGTTTTCGTTTCATATACTAAAAAATGAGACTTCTATCGAGTTGTTTCATTTTTGTTGCTTGATCTGGTTTCATGAAACGATAAGATTTAATCCTCTTTTTCAGAGCTTTTTTATTGTTAAATTAGAAAAAAAAAAGAATCAAACTTGTAATATCCTTATTTCAATTGTGAACTATATGATCTTTCACAATTAAGCATGCAAGCAACACACTTGAAGAAGAGAATACCTTTTAAGCCTTTCTAACCAAAATTTTTACTAATTCTGATTTCTGGGTTCCATCTGTTTGTTGGGATATTCTTTCACTAAGTACAAAGCTGCCAATATCTTGAAAGATCTTTGCATTCACACTTGTTTCATCTAAATATAATAATCATCAGTTGTGCAGCGATGATATGTAATGCATGGTTTTACGTATAGATCTTATCTTCTCGATGTAGACAGAGGACCAAGGGTTTGGTTATGGTAGATTTCTTTTTGTATCTTGACAACAAGCAGACTATTCAATTGGTACTTAACATCTTAGTATGCTATAAGTGACAAAATCAGTTATCCTCTTCTGCACTATCCTTGATGTAGGACGCAAGTTGTGGGATGGCCACCGATTCGTTCCTTCCGAAAGAATACACTGGCTTCTCATCCGCCAAAGGATGATGACAATGACAAAGAAAGTAAGTTAGGGTATGGCTGTCTCTATGTTAAGGTCAGTATGGATGGTGCTCCATATATGAGAAAAATAGATCTGAAAACCTATGGCAACTACGCAGAGCTCTCTTCAGCACTAGAAAAGATGTCTGGGGGCTTTACTATTGGTAAGCTCTGTATATCATCCATGTTTTTTCTGTATCTCCCTTGAATAACATTTGATGACATTTCTCATGCTGACTCTGTAAAGAGCATTTAACTCTTTTACTTGAAAGTTGGAAGTGGTAAGGGATGTGATTGATTAGTGTAATCAATTTTACATTTGGTTTTTTTGAGTATAATATGGAGATTTGGGAGGGGAATAGGTAAAGAATTCCTTCCGATATCCTACACGGGCAAAAGTGCTATTCTAAAGTACCAATAACAGTGTTGATTAAATTTAAGATTCTAAATGGACTAGAACGTGCATAATGTCTAACTGATTCTTATCTTGAAGAGTTAGCTTGGAAAGGCAAACCGACAAAAATCTTTTGTTGACCTACCAACTGCGACTGGCAAAACTCATATGTTGTGATGAGAAGCTTGCATATAGACCCCCTGATCCATACATCAAACGGTGTATACTCGTTCTGTGTCATTGCAGCCCTTATATCCATTCCTTCCTCTTTCCTTCTCTTGTCAGGACGTACCGTAGTTGATTCTATTCCCCAAAGGTTGCATGTATGAGGGTGTCTTAACTTATTCCCATGAATGGATGTTTCAGGTCAGAGTGGCTCCCATGGAACTTCCAGCAGAGATGGGTTGACCGAGAGCGGATTAAAGGATCTCCTGCATGGTTCTGAATATGTACTCACCTATGAAGATAAAGATGGTGACTGGATGCTTGTTGGTGATGTTCCTTGGAAGTAAGTGCTGACTTCCAACTTGTAACTTATCACTCTCATTAAACCAAAAGTTGGTAGGTAGGAGGATCATTCTAGTGTCAAAACACAGGAAGCAGGAAATCATAGGTTACAACCAATAAATCATAGGTTACAACCAATAAGAAAGGTGCTTAACTACGAACAAAGAAGTTATTAAATGCCCCTCGTAGCATGGTGGTTTAAAGTTTTTAGGTCACTTGATCTAGCTGGGGCATTGTACTCGAGCTCCAAAGTGTCTGCTGTGTGGCCAATGCTTAGTAAATTGGATTAACATGAACTGTTAAGAGTCATCGTGGACCAGATGACCATATCCTCAGTTTCACTGGCCTTTGTTGCTGCAGGATGTTCACTGACTCTTGTAGGAGGCTGAGGATCATGAAGAGCTCAGAGGCAATCGACCTAGGTATGTCTTAATAGGACATAACATCATCTGCTAACATCTAGTCAATAGGCATGCCAGTTGAATATAACTAGGCATGCACTTATCATATTCATACTTGCAACTAAATGTGCATTTTGTTGGACTTGAAAAATAAGAAACTGCTGGAGATCCTGCTGCTCTTATCTTGTTTGAATCAGCATTCCACTACCCTGTAGTCTTTATCACACGGTTGCAAACCCTTTTGCGAACCTTTACGTTTTATTAGCCACCTTTAACTTATCTGCTTCTTGTGCAGCCCCGAAAGCGATGGAGAAATGCACAAGTCAGAACTAGCTTGTTTCTGAAACAATTCATCTGCACGAATAATGAAGTTGCTGCCGTCCAAGAATAAAAGCTTATAACCTCTGTTTCTTATTTTGTAATCTCTGAAAATTGCACTAAGACTTGCTGTAGCATCTCTGAAAATTAGAACTATCTTCCCATATTTTAGTTTAGTTAACAACAAGCATTGCTTGTTTTTAATAAATTACTGGCTTGTCTTTGAGTTGGTTAAGCTAAATTTCAGCATACGATGACTTCTTCTTTCATGCTATACCATTTTCTATGTTGTTGTTTGAGAATCATTTATTATTTTAACGTCATTAACTCATTATATTAGTTGATTATCAGATTATTTTAAGGTTTACTTGTAAGTTACGTATTCCCTAAACATATTAAAAACCTATCTTTCTAAAATTTTCAAAGTATTCAATTTTAAAATATAAGACAACTCAATTCAGAAGTTGTCTTTGCTAATTTTTTATTGATGTGACCTGTGATTGATGAAATATTTTACTAATGTCATTAAATAAAGATTGTATTTCAATGATATGTTGTTACCGATCAATCATACACCAAGATGACCGAGAAAGAACGACGCAGAGAAGAGAGAAGTTTTAGAGTGAGAAAGTTTATAGAAACAGAGACAAACAGAGCAAGGATAAGGACTCAACAATTCGTTGAGGTTTCGTCAGAATATTATTGATTGTAAACTTGCATATTGTCCGTATACAATTGCTATCAAATTACAGTATTTATAATGCTCAAAATCCAACTGCCAAATAACCGACTAATCTTGATCTTCTGTAATCATTTTCTTGTACGTTGATGCATGGCGTGCATGTTCAAGCTAATCCGATACTTGTCTGAAACTCAGAGACATCTCCAACATGATATCATTCAATAAAGACTAATATTTAAAAGAGTTACTTAACATCACTATAAGAAAAAAGAGGTTTAGTGATGGAAATTACCGATGGAATATGAAAGTTTTCCGTTTGTAAGCTAAGTTAGCGACGGAATAAATCGTCGGAGAAACAGTCGTAGGTAATAATTGGCGACGAAATACAAAGTTTCCGTCACAAATTTATCGACAGCCAGCTCTTGTTCCGTCGCTATATTTAACAAAGCTAATTTTTATGATGTTAGTAAATTTAGCAACGACAGATCTATTTCGGTTGGTAAATTTAGTGATAGACAAGTCGTTTTTGTTGGAAACCTTACCTATGGATACGACAATCCATTGGTGAATTCACGACTAACTTTACTGACGGATATTAACAGGCCAACGGTAAATTTACTGCATTTTACCGATGGAGGTTGGTTGTCCATTAATAAATTCACTTCATTTTACTGACGGATTTTATTTTTATGTCAGTAAATTTATTGATATTGTTTTCTTTTAATTTTTCCTGCATTTAATTTTATTTGATAATGTTATGATTGATGTATAATTTATATACTTATTAGTTATCTGTTGATAATATTTTGATTTGTTTCTACATTTAATTTGTTAAAACAAAAAGTTGATTAATGATATAAAGTTTAAATTATCTCAATTGATAATAAAAGTTATTTTGTATATAATAAGTATTTAATTCATACAAAATGACTACAAATATGTTATTCATTTGGTGAATGTAGATGCTCTGACTGCTGCGACGAGGTGTTGTCCCTCCCCTTCAACTTATCCACCTCATTACAGAGCTGGTTATATACTCCATCGATTGTTGCAACTGAGTTGCCAATGTCTGTAATGTGCTCCGAAGCTCATGGACTTCATTGGGTGCAGACCGCCTACTAGATGTTGCTGTACTGGATGTGGAGGATTGCGAATAACATGTGTTCGCAAATGAACCTAAGTCAAATATCCTTCCACAACGATCCCTACTATCCACTGCATAAAGATAGGTTTGACTCTCATCAATATCGTCAGACTATTGAGACTATCAATGAATACTGTCTTGTATTTGGTCCTTTCAGAAGGCAATGTTTATGTTAGTAAGTGATAATTATTAAGCATTAATATTAAAGCATAAAATTCACATACACTTCGTTCTCTACATCGAGTATTAATAAAGGTCATACCATCATGCTTCTTAGTGTGAGTGTGCAAAAAGAGTTGACGAGACATAGGCTTCGTGCCCATAGACTTTTCCTGTATTAGAATAAAATATTATAAGTGAACTACAATTTATAAAAATTTCGACAGAATTTTCTCTATTTTTATGATATTTACCCATTGTTGAACAAAGAAAGTAAGTCAACAATACAGCCATATATGGCACCAGACATTTATAACATTACCATTCTCAATAACATACATATTTTCATTCCAAAATTCACACACCAAATTAAATTGAAATACACCAAAGTAAAAAAAATTATAATATAAATGTAAAGTCTAGATACTTACAAGTCTCTCTACATGCTCGTGGTGGGTAATAGATCCTCCAGTATGTACAGGAAAACTCTCTCCTCCAGGTCCTCCACGTCTATTGGTAGAATTACGCTCTGAAATGGACATTGTCTAGGGTGATGTCCAATATTGCTGCCAACAACTCCATATTTGCTCAGAAACATAAGGCAGTCGTACACCAGTCTTCTGTATCGCACCAACAAAGTCTCGATAACGTGTACATGCCCGTCTCTCCCATACTTTATAAATGACTACATCAAATTCAGAATTTCAAAAAAATTCTATCTGAACAAAAGGAAAAACATACGATAAGTACTTATAATGTAATATTTATCTAATTAATGTATAAAATCAATTAAAAATACAAAAAATTATATTTTTTGTACCTTAAACTCATGATAGTAAAATTCTTTTATCGCTTGAGAGATATTCTTCTATATATAACCCTCAAGATCAATCTTCTCCTTGAATTTGAGTGTCATGTTT
>JANKOD010000192.1:8436555-8456339 GCA_026284645.1 Erythroxylum acuminatum
ACTCAATTTAACCGCCTCAGTCAGATCGTTAACCGCTGACTCAAGTCGTTCTTGGCGCTTCATTTGCATCGTCAAGTATATATGGAGCTCAGTAAGAAGATTTCGCAGCCACATAATTTCTGCTTATAAGAAGCTTTACACTGAGAAGAAGAATTTGATATAAAACTGATATATGTTTTCGATACAGTACACTTGAATATATATAGCTATACATGATTCTCAGATCCTAACTTATACAATAGGATTGTTCGGATCGTATAACAGATACATATCTAACAAAACTGACAATCTTATCAAAGACTTATTCAACTCTTATCTCTATCACAACTCTTATCTCTATCAAGGCCTTACTTTCCCAACAAATATTGCACCAGCTGCCAGCTCCTCGTTCTCTACATGTGGCATCTCACTTTTCTGGCTAGGCTTTAAGCGCCTGAATTGTGCCGGAGCAAGGATGGCAACTGATGTGTTAGAAGAAGATTGACTAATTCTAGCCGCAACTTCTTCAACTTCAGAGGCCATAGGTTAGTTTGATTATTTAAATATGATCAAAATAATATATAATTTAATCAGTATGTCGTCGCATATTATAATTAAATATAATTTAATTATTTTTTTACTAATTATAAATTGATTTATAATTAATATTTTAAAATAATATTTTAAAATTTTAATTCATTCTAACTAAATAATTTCTAAATTATTACTAATTAGAAATAGTAAAATAGTCTCTAATTACTTTACGGTGAAAATTTTGTTATTGATTTACTTAATTATTTACGTAAAATTCATATTATATCAAGTATTATCCATTAATATACTCTCAATAAAATATATCATAATCAGTATCAAAATATAGTAACACACTTTAATAATCAGTATCAAAATATAAATATAGGAACGTTCTTTTATGTTCAGGTTTTTCTAGCACGTAACACGTCGTCTTCGCTATCTCGAGCATCCTGACAACTTGCCGTTGTCTGCAAGAAACTGTCAATTACCGTTGGTATCATGCTTTTTAGCCACCTTTTTAAGCCCCCCAAGTTCATTGTTTCTCCCTTCGTTTAATTGGTGCCTCTTTCTAACACTAACAAGCTTCTCCTTTAAAAGCACAATACCCCCGTATACTTGGAACATTTTCCTAGTATTGCTTCATTATTAGATTCTCTGTGGACGTCTATGTTTTGGCTACTGTGGGTAAACTTCTTGTACCACATCCTGCAGTGTGCAGGCTTCTACTTGTATTTTTTTACGTACACAAATCAATCAGGACTTAGTCTCCCTACGGTCCTTTTATAAGTGCTTTTATAATCTCTTCAATTGGTTTTTTATTATTAGCCCTATTCTTCTTTTTTTTGTTATTATGAATAGTTTTATTATTAATTCAGTAGTTGCTTTTTTATTTTATTTTATTTTATTTTTAGTTTTAGTTTTGGAACTATTATTATTTCTATCGTTATTACTTTCTAGTTTTAAGGTTACCTAGTATCGGACCTATGGGAATAGTGAACGACAAGAGATAGGAGGGATGCCTTTTAATCGTATGGAGGGAATCGGTGGGAACGGTTCAGTGCGTACAACAAGCACGAATAAAGTAGGAGACGATCTACTAAGAATAGGCTCTTGGAATGTCAGGACCCTCACGGGGAAGTCCTTAGAATTAGTAGTGCTTTTAGACAAGTATAGGATACAAATAGCCTGTATTCAGGAGACCAAGTGGGCCGAAGCTAAAGCAAAGGAGATAGGAGGTTTCAAACTATAATTCTCGAGAAGCTCGCGAAAACAGAATGGCATAGGTATCTTGGTGGTAAACGAACTTATAACCCGAGTAGTGGGGATCACAAGGGTTAACGACAGGATCATGGTGGCAAAATTGGTTTTTCGCAGTGTGGTTCTCAATGTTGTATGTGTGTATGCACCGCACGTGGGTGCAGACAGACAACCAAAAAGTATATTATGGGAGGTGCTATATGGGTTGATTCAACAAATCCCTAATACTGAGCAGATCCTCCTAGGAGGTGATTTTAATGGACATATAGGAGCGGATTTAGACTGATATTTAGGGACCCATGGGAGTTACAGACACGGCACTAGAAATGAGAGTGGGACTGCTCTTTTGGACATAGCCCTAGCATATGAGTTAGTCATAACAAATTCCCTTTTTAAAAATAAAGAAGCGCACTTGGTGACTTTTCAGAGTAGCATAAACAAGACGCAAATTGACTATTTCCTTGTCAGGAAAAGTGCCAGATCATAGTGCAAAGATTGCAAAGTGCTTCCGGCCGCATGTATTTTAACTCAACATAAACTGCTAGTTTTGGATATGAGATTTAAGGAATGGAGGTTGCAGTGTTTTACCACGTAATGTCGTAAAATTAGGTGGTGGAGGCTAAAAGGGGACAAGGTGGACTAGTTTAGGACTCAAGATCGGGCTATTACAACATGATTGGTGTGTGGGGATGCAAATAGGATGTGGGAGGGTGTAGCCTCCATGGTCCGGGCTATTGCCACGAGACACTTAGGGGTATCCAAAGGGTAAGGGGGAGGGCGGATGGAATCTTGGTGGTCAGGCGAGGTTCAGGGGACGGTTAAGACGAAAAGGAGAACTTTTAAGGATCTTCTGGCCAGTACAACAGAGGCAGAGCGGGAAGTTAATATAGTACGGCATAGACTGGCAAAACAAATGGCAAAGAAAACTATCTCAGTGACTAGAGGAGAAGCATATGAGACTATGTACATGGAATTGGATACGTTAAAGGGCGCACAAAAGATTTTCAAGTTAGCACAAGATAAGGCACGTAGTACGTACGATTTCAACCAAGTTTGTTGTATACGTGATGAGGCAGGGCAGGTAATCACAGAGGCCCAAGCCATCAAGAGGCGATGGCAGCGATACTTCTATAGCCTGTTTAACGTAGAGATAGTGGGCGATATAGAGTTAGGCGAACCCTCCGTGTCGAGGCACGCCCTTACCAGGTACACTTGGGAAAAGGTTATGAGGGGTGAAATCACAAAGGCTATGAGAGGGATGGGGAGCAGAAGGGTCATAGTGTCGGACGAGATCCCTATAAAGGTATGGAAGCGAATCAGAGTTGTTGGTATCGAGTGGTTAGTCCAACTCTTTAATGTGATCCTAGTGACAGCCAAAATGTCAGATGAATGGAGATTGAGTAGGTTGATCCCCTTATACAAGAGCAAAAGAGACATCAAACATTGTCACAACTATAGAGGCATCAAACTACTGAGTCACACCATGAAGTTGTGGGAGAAGGTAATCGAAAAAAGGATCCGGAGAGCCGCTTCTGTGTCGGCTAACCAATTTGGGTTTATGCCTAGTAGGTCCACGACAGAAGCAATGCATCTACTTCGTTGACTCATGTAATGCTAGAGGGAACAAAAACGGGATTTGCATATACTTTTTGTTGATTTAGAGAAGGCGTATGATAGGGTTCCTAGAGAATTCTTATGGAGGTGCTTGGAGGCAAAGGGTATTCCTATGACCTATATTAAAGTTACTAGGAATATGTATGAAGGAGCAGTGACGAGTGTAAGGACGATAGGAGGCGACACGGAAGCATTTTCTATGTGTTGGACTACATCAAGGTTCTGCTTTAAGCCATTTTCTGTTCACAATAGTGTTAGATGAACTTACCAAACATATACAAGGAGAGGTGCCTTGGTGTATGTTATTTGCAGACGACATTGTCGCAGTGGATGAGACCAGGGAGGGGGTCATTTCCAAGCTAGAACGTTGGAGAGTTACATTAGAACCGAAAGGTTTTAGGATGAGTAGGTCTAAGATTTAATATTTAGAATGTAACTTTTCGGGAAACTAACAGATACATGAAGCGGTGGTTACAATTGGTGCTGACGTCATACTACAGAAATCGTGTTTTAAATATCTCGAGTCCATCATTCAGAGTGATGGTAATATCGATGCAGATATAGTACAACGTATTAGGTCTGGTTGGACCAAATGGAGGAGTGCGTCAGGAGTTTTATGTGACAAAAAGATTCCTGTAAAACTAAAGGGGAAGTTTTATAAAACGGTGATCCATCCAACTATGTTATATGGGGCAGAGTGTTGACCGGCTAGACGGTGACATACAAGACAGTTGTTAGTAGCAGAAGTACGTATGCTTCGGTAAATGTGTGACATCACCAAGAGAGATAGGGTGCAGAGCCGTGTGGTGAGAGATAGACTACAGGAAGCTAGTGTGGCCGACAAGTTAAGAAAGACTAGAATTAGGTGGTTTGAGCATGTGCGAAGGAGGCCATCTAATGCTTCGATGCGTAGTTGTGAGAGTATAACCCTTAGTGAATACAAGAGGAGAAGGGGCAGGCCTTACAAGACTTGGAGGGAAGTGATCAAGAAAGATTTGTCTGAGTTGAACCTTAATGTGGTAGTGGCTAGAAATAGAAGAGTATGGCGTGATCGGATAAGGGTAAGGGATTAACCTCTAAAGTTTCGCCAATACAATACAGTAGTTACTTGGAGATGGGACTCGTGGCACACAGATTATGGGGACAGTAGGATTGGCATACCTGTAGGGTATATGAGCAAGGACGCCTAAAGTAACTAGAAATGAGGTGAGTCGGCCTTTGCAGCTTATCAGGTACTCGCTAAGTTGGACTCCAGTAGGTATATCCTATATTTTTACTTATTTATGTATTTAGTGTAATATTTATTTATTTAATATTTTACCGTGCTAGTTTACCTTTTCCATGTTTCCTGCATCATTCTTATCTTGTCTTATTTGCATTGTGAGTCTATCAGAAACAACTTCTCTACTATGTAGGGGTAAGGCTGGGTACTATCAGACCTCTCCAGACTCTGCTTCATTGTGGGATTTTGGACTAGGTGATGATGATGACGACGACTTTATTTCTACTATATTTTATAAAAATCTATATATTCAATAAATAAAACCTATAAAAATTTGACAGCTAAGATTTGACGAGAATAGGAAAAATAAGGTTGTGAATATGTTGTCCCTTCAACCGAGGTGTGGCGTGGTGGTAGCTCACCTCATTCCTTAACCATGTGGTAGGGGGCTCGATCCCCCACTCATGAGAATGGAGCACATCTCGTGGCCAGTCATTTACCACTTAGTGCGAGCTCCGGTAGCGAAGGAATTAGTCTTCGCGTCCAGCGAGTGATACCCAAAAGAATATGTTGCCCCTTCCCAAGATCCACTCTCGTAAGGGGCACTCTCATACACACTCATTCTTGCACAATAATATTGATGTGAAAGATCATAAAATACTAATTAGTACTGTGTCCGACGTTAAAGTAAAAGTAGTAAGGCATGACTCTTAAAATTAAATTTTTAATTGCTTATCACATTTTTGTAAAAGGCCACTTGTTTGTTGATACAATATCAAAATCTGCCACTTCATTTTTATCATTTTAAAGATGAACTCATGTCATGTCGATTTGACAAATAATATCTAAAATTAATAACTCCGCTTCACCCTTTGATTACGAGAATTATAAATTTTAATTATCAACATTATTATAAAATAATTCATAAATATTAACTAACATAAATACGTTAATTTTTATTTTAGTATCTGGCGAACTTGGCCCTATCTTCTTTCTATATTTAATTTTTTTTTGACTAATAAGTTGGTAAGATTCAAATACAAAACTTATCACGAGAAATTGATATTAGAAATTCATTGTTTCGCATTTCTTTATTACTTTTTTGGAAGCAATTAATTTGATTAAGGATGACATTTTATGTTGGATTCAATTCAACTTGAGTTGAATTTACACAGTATGAATATTCTTTAACATATTAGCTTTTTGTGTAAATTTAAAAATATTGAAATATCAATTTGAGCTAGGTTAAGGGCAGATCTCCTGTCAAATCTAACATATTGTTAAGTTTAGATTGTTATCCAAATATTTCAATTGTTTATCAAATTTTATTGACTATACTTGTAACTGTAACATTAGCTAAAAGAAGTTTTTCAAAGTTAAAATTATTAAAAACCTACTTGAAGTCATCAATTTCATAAAAAAGGTTGAATGATTTAGATATTTTATATATCAAGAAGGATATGTTGGACAATATTGATTTTGAAAATGATATTAATGATTTTACATCTAAAAATGAACGAAGAAATTATTTTTCATAAATTATGATCATATGTGTGCTTATTAGTGCAATTTTCTTGGTGTTTTGCAATATAATATTGTTGTTCAATTGCTGCTACTACTATTTTGTTATTACTGCTACTATTTTTATTGATTTTATTATTGCTGACTTTTGTAAGATATTATTAACTAATGTTATGATCATTTAGTATTTGGTTGAGTATGTGAACTTATAAATTGAGTCACTTATGCATGGATATCAAATTTTAATAATAAAAATAAGTTTTTAAAGTTCATATATTTGTATATTGTCGATTTATTGATCCCTTCTTTTACTTTATCCAGGGCCTATAAAACGTTAAAAATAGCCCTGACTGAACCAATTTAGTGAACTTATTCTTTTATAAGCATCCACATGTTTGATTAAGTTTCTATATACTTTATGATATTAATTACTTTCTTAAGAAAAAGAAACATAATATGTACTATTTTTTTGTTTCATCAATATCATGTCTCCAGATTATAATTGTGAAAATTTTATAATAACACATAAATACAATTTAAATATTATAATTATAATCACATTATATTACTAATATCATATATTGTTTTAGGGATTTTAACTTAAGTATTAAATATAATTAACAAGACATGTAAAAATAAAGAATGCATTTATTGAATATAATAATAATGCCAATACATTAATTGCAACCAACTTGTAAAGGTATAAACTAAGAATATCTCCCATTTACATTAAAGATAATCGCTATATATATGTAATATTATATCCATCTACATATCGATTGTGTCTCTTGTGAGATAATAACTTAGTCAGAGGATATCAATATTCTCTTTAGTAGTACTCAATTTAATGTAATGTTTATCTACTCTACTATCTTCCTAATTAAGTGAAACTTCTTGAGTGAATACTTAGATCATTAATGATATCTTGATTCCTTTGCTTGTACAACAACACTATTTTTATCATAGTACCATACTATTGGCTTAATAATATCAGTTCTTGGCTCAACAATGTAAGAAACTACTCCAAGTTTAATGATGAACTTTTTGATCCAAACTAATTCTTTGTCATCTTAGACACTGAAATGTACTTAGTCTCGATTGTAGAACCAATAATGGTTACTTGTTTACTCTTCCAACTTACTACACCACTATTTAGAGTAAATGTATACCTTAATTGTGAATTACTATTGTTATGATTAGAATAAAACATAACATCTAAATAACCTCTAACTCTTAGTTTAACTCATCAATAAATTAAGAAAACATCTTTAGTTCTTCTCAAGAACTTTTTAAAATATTTTTCACAATCTATAGTGATAATCACCAAAATTGACATAAAATATGTTTATTATGTTCAAGTATAAGAAACATTCAGTCTTATATATAACATCAAATACATGATTGATCCAACAGATGAAGCATATGAAATACAATCTATTTTTTCTCTCTCTTCCTGTATCTTTGGATACGTACTCTTCAGCAGAGAAATATCTTGCAACAAGGGTAAGAATCCCTCTTAAAATTCTCTATATTAAACCTTTTTAGCATTGCTTCTAGGCATATGAATTTCGGCCATAGAATATATGTTTCATCTCCTATATCCTACATAAAGAAGCCTTTAGATAACCAAGTTTTATATATTAAAGCATCGGTATGTCGTTTCTAATTAGTAATATGTCATTTATATATAGTACTAGGAAGACACTCCTATTAACTTTTTTATAGATACAACGTTTATCTCTTTTTTAATAAAATCAAAATTTTTAGTTGTCTCATCAAAATGGATGTTCTATGTAACATCCCGTTTTCCCCATATTAAGGGTTAGAACCCTAAAATACTGAATATGAGAGATAATATTGAGAAAATTAGGAAATGCATTTCATGCTCATGCATAATAATAACATACACATACGTAAATTTGATTTTTCTGTACACATTACAATGATTGTTCATGCACTCATTTGACATTTTCTGGGTATAAATGATTTTTAAGTGATTGTGATGTGAATAATGAATATTTTGTCGTGAAAATTGATTTGGAGAATATAATTATTAATTTAGAATTTTTAGTGAAAATTTGGAAAATTTTTAGAAATTATGAGTATTTTTTGACTAAAATAATGCCAAGTGGCAAGACAATTGATTTATGGTAATAGAAATAAGTGACAAATGACAGTATAAATATTGATGTGGGATATTAGGATTTAATGACAAATATCATAAAAAATTTGGGAGACAATTGGATTAGAAATTGGGTAACAAATGGACTAGAGATTAAATGGTATTGACTACCATTATTAAAAAGAGGTTAATTGATTTTCAAGTGGTAAGTGTCATGACACCCACCAAGCAATTTTTACCTTGCTTTTAACCCACCCACGACATTTTCTTCTTGAAAGACCATCTTGTTTTTATCTTTCACGTTTTTCATATGCTCTCTTCTTCATCTCTTTCATTTTCTTCACTCACGACCATCTTCCTCTCACCCTCATCACGTTGAGTTCTTGTTATTCTTCACTTTGTTTCTACAAGATCTTTGCTATCTCTTCATCTTGTTACTAAAAACCTAATCTACCCACCTCTATGTGTGATGATCGTGTGAGCTATGGAGGCTAGGGTTTCGTGGTGATTTTGAAGAGTTTGGAATTTTATCAAGTAAGTTATACATTAATCTTCATGATTTATTGAATGAAACATGTATGAAGATAGTTAGAGGTTAAATGATCATAAAATGGTGTTTTATATATGTTGGAACATGGGTAAAGAAATGAACACATTGATGTCGTATTTTTGTGTTTATGATGACCAATATTTCATAAGTTATTGTAGAGATGGGTTTGAAATTGAAAGATCATTAAAAATGGTGTAGGAACAAGTGCAAAAAAAATTTGATAGATAAATGGATGTTTCATATTCTGTCTTTGGTGTTATGATCAAACATAGAATATGATTTGTTTGTGATTGAAATTGAGCTGAAATGGAAGTAAGAATGAAGAGGAAATAATGAGTACATAAGCTAGAAATATAGACTAAGCAAAAGAGATGAACTAGGATGAAAATGATGATGAAGTGTGCTGGAATTTGTTAGATGGAGTATTTTCACTAAACATGCATCTATATTTTAGCCATATCTTGATCTGTACATACCCAAATGGGAAGATTTTAATTTTAGATTAAACTAGAGACAAATGAATATATTTTTAACGAAGGAATTGACGTTGAGTTATGTCTCTAAGGGTTTGGAAACTTGGATTGAAGTTGAGTACAGTGTGCTGTCGTGGTTTGGGAACAGTCTGTAGTATTTTAGGTATAACTTTCAGATTAAACTGCATGAAATTGGTGTCAGTAGAAAATAAGACATAATGGAACATTTGTTTAGAAGAATGTATTGCCTAAATACCTCATTTTCTTTATCAAAATGGCCATGAAAAATTGACCCGAAAATTTGTTTTGCGAAAAGTTGGAATGATGCTTGAATAAGGGAATCATCAGGTAGGGTCGTGACAGAGAAGGATCATTTGGTAGTTGCACGATCATGCACAAGCACGATCGTGCACTGTTGTTTGACAACTTTCAACACTTTTCACTCTTTTGACCGTAACTCCTTCTCCGGACCTCCGATTGACTTAAAATTTGAACCACAAGCTCCTCACACATTGTCCTTCCTCTCTAAGAAATTTTATTATCATCTAAATTCGTTAGGAAAGGATTGGTAAATGGTTGATTGAAGAACTTAGGAAAATCAAGTTTCACAAGATATGATATGTTGACGATCATAAGATGTGAATTAAGGAAATATACCCGGAATTGTCATTGAGCATGCATTATATATGTCATATATACATATGTATATTATTCATGAAAATGTGCAAATTAGTAATGTGAAAATGTGTATGTGTTGCATGATATAGAAGAGCAATTAGAGCGACAACATCCAGACATTGCCGGGACGTCGAGATAATAGCTATCTGGAGCATACTATGAGTAACCTAGATGGTCTCACATTAATTTATTGTTTTGTTTAAATTCTGAATTGACCTATTATGTGATGTGAATGTGTTGATTCAAAACATTGAATGTCCGAGGCATTTGATACATGAATAATATATTAGAAGTGCTCATTGTTTGTGAATTTGAGGGAATATGTTATGCTCAACTTAATTGTTGAATGTCGGACCAAGGTCCGATGGTGAATGTGAATGTGAATGCGAAAGAGAATTGAGAACAAATGAATGATTGAATTCATATGATGCATTTCCCTACATGAATCCATGATAACATAAAGGCAGTTGTGACCGGAGTAGCCAGTGAAAAAGAGCTTAAAGCTCAGAATGTGGTAAGAGCCTTAGGCTCACTATGTATAATAAGCCATGTATCTCCAACGGATAACGGACAGTTATTAATGAGCCTGGCATCCACAATAGATGCGATACAGTGAAAAAGGCACTCGGTCACAACAAAGTAATAAAAAAGTGAGTCTCATGAACATTGCACATACATTTTAATATGCATTATATGAATGAATGCATTGAATTGTATGAACCGTTATGAATGTAAAAAGTGAATAAGTGAACAAAGTGTTATATGGTGTTATTTGATAATTGGTGAAAGATGTGCATTATATGATGATATGAATTGTTTGTGAACTTGAAACATGAACTGTATGTGTTATGTGTTATAAGTGAGTCATTGATGATGAGTAACTCACTGAGTTCGCAAAACTCATCAAAATTGTAACGTTAACTTTTCAGGTGCGAGAGAGCAGACTTAGCTTCTAAGAAAACTTAGAAGAGTTCTAATACTGCTCTTGGATAGAAGAAATGGCTCAAAGGTCGATCCGTTGAGACTGAAGGATTTAGATAGAAATTTGTATAGTTCCTCATTCATGTAGGATGTAGTATATTTTTGTAATAGAGCTATAGACTCTATTAACTCTTTGATATTGTATATAAGGATGAAGTATATAATGCTATAAGGTATATTTGATTTTATGAAATGAAATGAGGAATTGAGTTTTTAAAGATTACGATATTTATGTTTTAATGATGATGCCATGATTAAGTTACTGACGTGACTGCTCTCACATGCCACCTTTGTGGGGTACGTACTCGGATATTCTCCAAAATGTCGGTATGTGTCTTATGAGAGTGGGGTGTTACATTTTAACTCTATGACATTTGCTATTGTAACGTACATACTTGATTAGGACCTTTTGGATTCAAAACTTTCAAATTGTGTCATATATACATCCTTAAGTAGATGCGCATTGAGAAATGAAAGTTTCACATCCATTTATCAAATTTCATACTTATGATATGTAATTATAGCAATAAGATCTTTATTCAAGCATTACTACTAGTGAAAAAGTTTCTTCAAAATTAACTCTTTTTTTTTTGTAACTTCTGGACATCAACTTTGCTTTGTACATTTGTAATTATCATCCATATTGGTTTTCATCTTACAAAATCATTTACATCCAATAGATGCAATCCTTTGATGCACATCCTCCACAATTTATACTTGATTGGTATACATGAATTATATTTTAGGTTGGATGATTTAATGCTATTTAAAGAATCAATGTTAGACATTACTTCTTTAAAAGTAGTAGGCTTATGGTCCATAAGCAATACATTCTCCTTTTCCCTTTTCAATATGTTGATAAAATCTAATTGAGAAATGATATATACTACTAGTGTATTGTAAATGATGTATCTTTTATATCTTTTGTTGTACATTGTATATATTAACTTGATGTTCATGTTTCATTTAGATGCACATTTATGATTTTTGAATTTATCTAAGCCTCACTCATTACCAGTACTTATCTTAAAAATAAATTCTCTTTCAATAAATGTAGTATGTCTTGACACTAATATCTTCTTTTTTGCTCAAGTTGATAGAAAAAATGATATACGATACTCTCTTTTACATACTCCATAAATTTGCATTTCTTGATTTTTCTTCAAGTTTGTCAGATATTACAGACTCCATATAAGTATCACGTTCCTAAATCTTTAAGTATGTTAAATCTTGCCTACTACCATACTAAATCTCATATAGAGTATTGTCAACCGATTTGGACTAAGCTTTATTCAAAAAGTAGCAATCTCAAGTGCATATTTGCAAAAGGAAATAAGAAGGGCATGCATGAATCGTACCTATCTAATAGAGTATGGTATCTCCTCTTATATTCTTCAATATATTATAGGGTTCTAAATGTAATCCATTATTAGAGAATCTCCTTTTCTTTTAACTAAGAAATCTATAGGCTAAATATTCTTTCTCTCGATCAAATCCAATGTTTTAATATTTTTATCAATTTGTTTTTCAACTCTATATCCAAATTCTTTTAACCATTTAAATGATTTAGACTTCTATTTGATTGAATATATATAATCACATTTACAATGATCATTTGTAAATATAATGAAATATGATTATCCACTTTTAATGCAAGTAGATATAAAGATACACACATTTAAATGAATAAGTTTTATTAACTTATTGACACATTTAACCTTTTTAGTAAAGGATAGTTTGATCTTCTTACTCAACAAACGAGATTTATAAGTTGCATATGAATCATAGTCAAAAGTTCCAGTTATCTTTCTTTATATAAATTTATGATTATAGTTTTGTTGATATGATCTAACAGAAAATATTATAAATAATATGAATTTTTATCACTAAATTTCCTTATGAATTTTGATCACTAAATTTCCTTTTCTTACTATTTATGTTAAGGATTGACTTTTCAATATCTAATGTGTACAAACCATATGTAGGTAATCCCAATCCATGATAAAAATTATGTAAAAGAACAACTTTTATTCTAAATAATAAAAAATCTATTTAAATATAAATACAAAATAGAAATAATGTTTCTTGTAATAATTAAAATATAATAACAATTATTTAGTTCTAGTATAAGGCTACTAGGTAAAGCTAAACTGCAAGTTTCTACAACTAATACAATAACCCTTACTTTATTACCAACTCATAAGTCGACTTTGCTTTCCTTAATGATTTACTCCTTGTTAACACCTGCACAATATTACAAATGTGAGAATCATAACCAATAGCCAATATCCAAATTGTGGAACAAAAATATAAAGATTGATTTTAATCATAAACATATTTAAGGATGAAGGTTCCTTAAGCTTCTTACCTTTTAGATTTGTAAGATAAACTTTGCAATTTCTCTTCCAGTGTCTATTGATTCCATGATGAAAACATGTGCCTTTGTTGTTGTTCTGCTTCTTAACACCACCAGTAGACTTTACTTTTGTAACAAAAGTCTTCTATTTCTTATTCTTTTTATAGCACTTTTTCTTACTCCCGGAAGAATTTACAATAAGAATAGAATTGGCTTCCTTTTTTAGACACTCTTCTGTTGTCTTGAGCATATTTAACACTTCAAGTAATGTCACATCCCTTTGGTTCATGTTATAATTCATGATAAACTGTGAAAAGTTCGGAGTAAGAGATTGCAGTACTAGATCAACATTTAACTGATGATCCATTACATAACCCAATTGGCCTAGTTTTTCAATATAGCCAATCATCATCCGTACATGTAACTCTACTGAAGATCCTTCAGCCATCTTGCATTCACATAACGCTTTAAAAGTCTCATATCTCTGAAGACGCCTTTCAATAGTCTTGAGCATATTCAAAAGTTCAAGTAATGACACATCCTTTTGGTTCATGGTATAGTAATTTATGATAAACTGTGAAAACCTCGGTGTAAGAGATTGAAGCACTAAATCAATGTTTAACTCATGCTTCATGACAATACCTAATTGGCTTAATTTTTCAATATAACCAATCATCTTTAATACGTGTAACTCTACTGAAGATCCTTCTGTCATCTTGCATTGATATAATGCTTTAGAAGTCTCATATATCTCCATCCTAATTTGTGCACCAAACAACTCCTTAAGATGCAAAATTATAGTAGGAGCACTCATGTTCTCATACTGCCTTTTGAGCTCAGGAGACATACTAGCCAACATCACATATGTAACTTGTTCAACATCATTAATATGACGTTGATACCTCTCACATACTTCATCATTTGCATTCACATCAGGCTTCGTTGGAATTGTAGCGTCAAGAACATATAACTTCTTTTCTTGCTTGAGAAAAATTCTTAAGTTACAAAACCAATCCAAAAAATTAGGTCCAACAAGCTTGTTAGCTTCCATAATACTCTTCAAGGACAAATTGCTGCTCATTTTATCTAACAACCAAAAGTAAATAAAAGAACAAGCATTAGTTTACGCTACAAAATCTAATAAAATAATATATTTAATATAATATTTAATTGTTTTCACTATTTTAAATAAAGTAATAACCCTCAAAATTAATTCTAGAAGTTATCAAATAATTTCCTATTAGATTAGAATCCTACTTAATTTAATTGACCTTCAATTTGTTTAACTAGCCAACCAAATTAAATTAGATAAATAACATACTTATCATTCATATCTTATATGACTCCTAAATTAATTAAAGAAACAACTTGTTAAAACATATCACATATGTTATTTCTAATCAGGCCTATAATTTTATATGATCATGAGTTCATTCATTCAGATCACAAAATTAGTTAAGTATGACCAATCAATATGAGATAAAATATATTCTAAATAAAAAGGCCTTGAATTTATTTAATAAATTTTACAATAAACAAAAATTTGATTTTATGAGTAAATAATAAAAGACAACAATCACATTCCTAAATATCCATGATAAGATGTTACCCTTTTGAAATTTTTTAATCAATTAAAAAATATTTTTTAGATTTTTAAGAATTTAAATTTAAATAATCTTAATCTAATTAAGATAATTAATTTAATAAAATTAAAGGCCTTAAAAAAAAAGGGCAACTGTCTGCGCGTTCTTCAGCTTTGTGGAGCGTGTATCACACGGACCCTTAATTTTTCTCTTAGGGTTCCTGCGCCACGATCGCCTCTTCTCCTCCGAGTTTGTACACCGTCGTCGTCCGCTTCTGTTCACCATCGCGAAGGTGTGTCGGAGAGCTTGCTGGTCGCTACTTACGCTGCTGCAACTGTCACCAGTAACTGGACATCGCCTCTCTCGCCGGCAGATTCTCCGTCGCCATCGCCCTGCTTAAGGTATTCTGGACCGAGATGTCACCCCTGGCCTCTTCGCCGTCAGGCTAAAGAACCTTCACCAGCGGCGACTAATGTCGCTGGTGCATCCTACCAGCGCAGTTGATGGCAAGCGTCCCCGACGCTATTCTTTTAATACAGTAATTAATTAATCAACCCTAATCTCAGGCTAATTCCAGAAACAATAAAGATCTGATCATGCTTGAATGCTTTTCCATAAACATAAAATTACCGTACACACTTCAAACAGTTTCTTAGAAACATAAACATACAAAATCACGCAACAGATTTAATTTTTTATTAAATCAATAACAGTCAAATAACCGAATCAAGATAAACGATTAAAGGACTTTTCGATGTCACTCCTAAGAAAACAATTGAAATTAAAGACAAACCTGATTCAATATTTTCCAAAGCTCTTCTTTGTCGACCACCGGCAAGTATTCAGCGAACATAAGAATAGAATTCAGAACTTCCCTTTTTATAGAGAAATATTATTTTTTTTTTCAAATTCTAATTATAATAAACATCTAAATTATAATTAAAGATTAACTCTAAATTATAATTAAAGTCTAATTCTAATTAAAATTAGAATTTAGTTGTAATAAAATTACATATTTTCTATTTAATTTTTAAAATTTCTTAATCGTCTGATTTATTTTAAATTAATTTTTTACTCTTTCACTGCTACAGTATGACCTATTAATTCTTAATATTGAAAAATAATTATAAATTATAATTAAAATAGTTTTAATAATTTTTAGTTTTTAATTAAAAAATTATAGTTATGTATCAAGATTGATTTTTACTGTGATATTATAACTACTCAAATATTAAAAATATTGAAGTGGTTTGAATTAATATATGTATTTATAGTCATAATGTATAATTTAATCTTTTCATAATTAAATAAAATATGAATTATTAACTACTTTATTTAAATTTAAACATATTCTTTTTCACTAATTAATAATTAATATTTGAAAATAACTATGTCAAATTTTAAATCACTGGTAAGAGAATTTCTAAATTATTGCTAATTAAAATAATAGATTATTCTTCCTAATTGTTTATACTAATGAATCTTTTATTAATTTACTCAATTATCTTTATATAATTTGTACGATATTCAAGTACTAGTAAATGAATTACTTTTAATATAATAAGTCATAAATGACATCAAAAAATTATTATCCTATATGAGATATGTTTGGTAATATTAAGTCTAAAGATCAAATATATAACCATCGTAATGATGACATTCACCGAAGATATTTGTGAAGGATGTATACGAAAGATATTTATTGTATTTCATTGCATTTTGTGAAAGGCTTGTGACCTTAATATACAAGTAAAAACATAACCACAAAGAGATTTACAATGATTATAATATAACTAATAATTTGATCTAATTTGATTGAATCTTATATGTAAAGATTGAATAGTTAAGATACATGTATATCAAATGTTATCAACCCCCCTCAAGCCTATGATGGTTAGCAATTGGGAGCTTAGGACGAAGACGCTGGAATGCTGAAAAGGATAAAGCTTTGGTCATAACATCAACAGTTTGATAAGCCTATGCGATGTGCCAGATAAAAAGTGCTTTATTATCCACCAAGTCACGGATAAAATGTATATCACTTTCAATGTGCTTAGTATGAGCATAATTGATCGGATCAAAGCAAGGGATCTAACACCAAGATTATCACGCTAGAGAGTGGGTGTAACATTACAGAAACCAATTTCTCCCAGAAGAAAAGTAATCCAACAGAGTTTTGCTGCGACTAGAGCAATGCTTCGATATTTAGCTGACAACAGTAGATTGTTTCTTAGCATATTAAGAGATCAAATTGGGCCCAATATAGATGCAATATCCAGAAGTAGAGCGACGATCATCAGGGAAACTAGCTCAATCAACATCACAGTAGGCATGTAATGTAAGTGAGGATGATATGAGAAAGTGAATGTCGTGGGATGATGTGGAACGGAGATAACTGAGAATTTGTTTAATTGCAGTCCAATGCACATCAATAGGGCAATGTAAAAATAGGGATACCTTATTCACAACAAATTAAATGTTAGGGCGAATAAGGTAGAGATATTGAAGAGCACTAATAGTGCTTCGGTACTCAGAAGGATCAGAAAGGGGTGTGCCATGATTTTTGGATAGAGGGAGAGATGGAGTAACCAGAATGTGAATAGGTTTGGAGTGATTAAGACCTATCTGAAGAAGAAGATCTTTGGTGTATTTTGTTTGGGTAAGAAGAATACCAGTAGATGTTGAAGTGGCTTTAAGACTTAGAAAATGATGTAGCGGGCCTAAGTCTTTAATGGAGAAAGTGCAATGAAGATTTTGGACAAGGGTGGAAATGAAGGATGGGTATAAACCGACAACCGAAATATCATTTACATAAAATAAAATGAAGGTGGTGTGAGAGGAAGTGATATTAATTAAGACGAAAAAGTCAGATTTGGAGGAAGTAAAGTGTCGGTCAATAGGTTTCTAATTCAGACGATGAAACCAAGCTCTAAGAGCTTGTTTGAGACCATATAAGGCTTCATGAAGATGACAAACATGATAAGGATATTGAGGATCTTGAAAACTAGGAGCTTGGGACATAAAGATTTTTTCATAAAGGTGACCAAAGAGGAGGGCCTTAATAACATCGAGTTGGCGGAATTACCAATTTTTTGAAAGAGTAAGGGTAAGGATGATTTGAATGGTAGTGAGTTTAACAACAAGACTGAAAGTGTTAGTGTAGATGAGTTTTATAGTGTTGAATAGTTCCATTAGGATTTTGTTTTGTACAAAACACCTATTTACAACTGACAATGTAGGCATTTGGTGGAGGAGTAACAAGAGTACAAGTGTCATTGCAATGGAGAGCAGTAAACTCATCAAGTGTAGCTTGACACCAGTGAGGAAATCTATTTTCCTAAGTAAAGGATGTAGGGTCAAGAGAAGATGTGGTAAGCATAGAGTAAGTGATTTAGTCAGAAAATGATCGAGGAGCACGGGTCTAATCATAGGTCCATGTGACCATTGGATGGGAATATTGTGTTTGGTGAGGTGGTGGAGAGGTACTGAGGATAATGGTAAAGGAGATTGAGGGAGAGGGGGTGAAAGGTCTAGGAAGTGAGCGAATGATGGTGTGTAAGGATGTAGACAATATTGTTGGAGAGTGGGCATAAAGAAAATCATGTTTAGATGTTTGAGGATCAACGCATCGATATCCTTTATACTGAGAACAATATCCAAGAAAGACATATGGAATGGATTTGAGTGTGAGTTTATCAAGGCGAATGAAACAAAGAAAAGGAAAGAAAATAAATCCAAAGACTTGTAAATTAGAGAGATTTGGTGGGGTGGTGAATATGAATTCATGAGGGGATTTATTATTAAGGATAAGAATGTGTAAAAGGTTGATAAGATAGATAGCAGTGGAAAATGTTTCAAACCAAAATACTTTAGGAAGAGAAGCATAACGAAGAAGGATGAGGCCTGTTTTAGTGATATGACAAAATTTTCATTCAGAAAGATCATTTTTTGGCAAAGTGTAGGGACAAGAAATGCAGTAAGTGATTCTATTAGTGGTAAGGAATTGGGCAAAGGCACCTTTGATGAGTTCAAGGGCTCAATCGCATTGAAAATGTTTGATGTTGGTGGAGACTTAATTTTTCATTTGTGGTTTTGAAAGTTTGAAAAATGTCCAAAGCATGAGATTTGTGAAAAATAAAAAAATCCAGGCATATCGACCAAATTCATCAATAAATAAAATAACGATAACCAAAAAAGAATAAGATGGGAAAGGTCCCTAGATATCACAATAAATAAGTTGTAAAGGTGTGGTAGAAAGACGAGAATAATGTGAACAAGGAAGGCGAACACTTTTTCTTTGTAGACAAGAATTATAAAGTTTTATGACATTTGAACTAACACTTAAAGACCCAGATAACTTAGAAAGTGTAGAATGACATGATTGACCAAGATGTTGATGCCAAAGAGTGAATAAAGTTGGAGTGACTGTGGAAGTACAGTGGAATCCTTATTAGATAGAGATTATTATGGATGAACCAGTGAGCAGTGATATTTTGGTTTGAAGATCCTTTACAACATAATCAAAAGGATTAAATTCAATAAGACAAGGATTATCAGTAACAAACTTAGCAATAGATAAAAGATTAGTAGTGAGATATGAAACGACTAAAACATTACAAAGATGAAGTGGATGAATTTGTGTAAGAAATGTAACTAGATCAGTAGAGGAAATGGGAAGAGTGTTACCATTACCAACAATTACTTGCTTGGAACCATCATACGAAGCGATAGAATCCATAAATTGAGGGTCAGGTGTCATGTGAGCAGTGACATTAGTATTACGTAACCATTCAACAGTATCATTAGAGTTAAACTGTTACCCCCAGATTTTTTTTTAATGATAAGTCAAGCATGATTAGTGAAATTAAAACATTAATGAACTAAATGAAGCATGATAGCATTATATGAAGATTA